>OY757908.1:73230197-73405197 GCA_963585895.1 Sepioteuthis lessoniana
AACCTAATTTATCATATTGTTCTAATCATTGCTGAAGATCATAAGTAAGTAAAGTTGGCGACCATAGTCGAGGGTAACCCGAAGGCTCCCTTTTCGATAGCTACTACACCAAGGTGTAGGGGAGGGCGCTACTCCTTCCCTGGATTGCTCTACTTTACCCTTGATCCGTACCTTATAATGCTGAGTGTTAAGCAAGGAAGCATCAAGTACCATTTTTTGAGTCTTTGGTATGACTCGACCTGGGATTGAACCCAGGTCTCCCGGGCCATTGGCGAACACTCTAACCGCTAGGCCAATGTCCGCTGAAGATCATAGAGTTGTATAAAGTACAAAAGACTATTAAACAGTTTTTGTTTATTTTAGTTTTTACATAAAGTATTGACAGCCATTAATTTTGGTATAATATAAGCTAGAATTTCAATGGTTTTAGATAGTTAAAGAAAGAAATCCGGGTTGGAGAATTTGCCAATGTTAAACGACTGAGAAACACTATAGAATTAGGTCCTATGTAAGGTCGGGTCCCGGCTGTCAAACAGGGCTTGAGATTAACAGTGTTCTGTTATCATAGAGACAATAGAATATTTGTTGTGGGATACCTCCAGAATAATCAATTTTTTCCAAATTAAAATAAGTCTAACAAAGTATTAAAAAATAAAAAATTTCCAATTTTTACATACTTTCAAAGTAGTTTAAAAAGATTTTTTTTCCAAATTTATGAAAGAGAATGGTGACCAAAATTTCAAGACTAAATAGACCAAAATAAACATTATTTCCTAAATGTTTTAATAGTGTTTCTACAGATGATAAAGTAAAAAAACCAAAACATCTTGATTTTGGGAGAGTTTCAAATTGTTTCGGCACAGTTAAAATTATTTTTCAGGACAGTGGTGACAGTGGAGCCCTGGTGCCAACCAAACAATCTCGCAAGATACTATATGCATTGAAGCATATGTAGCACCCCTCTACTGAAAGCGATCCTCTGCCACTGCACCAATGAGATAGAAATGGAATGTGGCAGCAGCCCACCAAAATCTATAATGTCTCTTTCAACAAATCAGCATTGTGTACTTGCTGAGAAATTTTTTATTTATTCATTTTTTATTCATAATATACATAATCTTTTATAACATTCTCAATTTGCAAAATTATTTGGAATTAAATTTTTAACAAAACAAAGATTCATTGTCCCAATTTTCTAGTGTAATGAAATAGAAATTCCAATATCAATGTACCTAGATATCTAAGAAATACATTGATAATTATTTTTTTAGGAAAACAATGATTCATTGCTCCTATTTCTACAGTCTTTTCAGTGCCAACATACTTTGGGAAAAATGATAGGTTTTGAGAAAAGGTGATAAGGTTTTCTGATATTCCCAGATAAAATGTGAATACAGTACCCAGAAAAAGAACTGGCAGATGTATGGTAGGGGTGAATTCTGTTATCATATTTACCAACCCCTCCGCTTCGGCAGGATATGACACAAGGTCAATTTTTAAGCGGGGTTTAACAGGTTTTAATTCAGAGTTTTCCTTCTCCTAGACTAGTTGCCTCACCAAGGCTGAAGAACCAGTCTACTCTACTATTTACCCATAGCTGGAGGGAGAAAAATTAGATTCATACCTTTCCCAAGGGTATTAGTGCTATGTGAAATGCAATCAGTCTCGGCCAGGATTTGAACTCATGTTGCCATGTCCATTTCCTATGACCATAACCATTACACCACGGATACCTCCAGAAATTCTGTTATAGTGATTCTTATTTGATTATTTTCAAGTTCAATCCTACCTAGTGCATTTCACATTTCCAATCAATTTCTTTTAGCCTTCTTTTGCCCACTGATTTTTTTATATACTCATTTGAACTGCCAGATTTCTTCTGCCTAGAAGTTTGACATTATCCACTGCTCCAGAATTCCACTGTAAACACATGCAACAATATAAACAAGTACAAAGTTAACTACTTGGTTACAGCATGTGGTTATCAGGTAGGGTTACAACTTAATGTCAATTAAAATTTTAATAGTGACCTTAATCTAAAACCTCTTGAAAAGCCCATCCTGTTCAGGTTGATACTATTAGAGTCAAAGTCTCACTATCCTTTGTATATTTAGAGTCAAAGTATCACTATCCTTTGTATATTTGTATAAAACCTGCCTAGCAAGGTTTGCATTATTTGTTGCTATAGTTACATTCTCAGCATCAAAATGCTAAATCAACTCTAATTTTGAACAGAATGCTGCTTTTTGAGGAACATCCAACTGTTTATGGATTTTCACTGAGAAACTTAGCCAATAAAAGCACACTGCATCATCATGGATTCTCTTGATTCTTTCTTGCTATCCATCTCTAGTGGCCATTACTCTTTGTAAATCTTCTATACCATACCTAGTGTCCACACAGAATTGATGAATATAAGCTTTTGCTGGTCAGCCAAGACTGGTGTGTTCTTGTATAAGAGTCCATGGAAGAACATTGATTAAGAGGTTGTCCTTACTTCCCAAAATATTTTGTCTTACATGGATGGTGTGCAAGATGGGGGTAAATGGCCATATAGCAGCTGTTTTGTACGATGATGCTTACAGGATTTGGTTAAAACTGCATACAGCATCCTTGTGTAGTTCCCATCTAGCTTTTTCTCCAACTGTTTCATTAAAAGTCCAAGTGGTGCAACTATACAGTATTACTGAAACAGCTAAAGCTTGGAAGAATCCCTGTTTTATTTTATCAGAGAGATCAGATTTCCATTTGATTAATAACCTGTTAATAGCAGTCCATGCTTTACCAGTGTATGTTGACATTACTTTCAGTGGTGTCATAATATTAGATTGTATAAAAAGCATATTTTCATTTTTTTATTTTTACAAAGTTCTTTCATGTACGCATCTAAAGACTATGACTAAGTTGGTGAGCATTAAGCTCAATGTCAAGTTACATCCAATTTATAGAATTTATATTATAATTGCAAATTGAGATATAAGGGGAAGTACTCTATAATTAGTTTTTTTTTACTATGATCCAGATAGTTAAAAGCGTTCTTCAAAGATGATGTAAAGAGCACTAGCTGCAGACAATACATATGGCAAGAAACCTCACCTAAAGATGATCTGGATAACTGAAAGCTTTGTACCTGGGGTCATTGGGGGTGGGGTTTCAGGTCTTGTTTGTTTGTCTGAGGATCATAGAAAGTGTAAAAGACTTTATTCTTATTTTTATTTCTAGCATGGAAAATAACCTGATCTCAGGCTTTAACATAGACAGTGAGGTTGACCTCCGAGACCATTCCTGGCAAAAAAGAGATTGATATGAAGTACACCATTTTATCAATTTTCAGAAAAAAAAGGTTGGAGTGGAAAGAACCCCAATACTAATAACTCAATTTAATATTGATAATTAGTTTGGAGACAGTAAAATGGTTTCAAGTATAGTAAATGATTAAACAGTTGTATTTGACCCAAAGATGGTACCCTAACAGGTACTACCACTCAGAATCAGATCGAAATTGGGAGTAATGGCAATGAAGGGTTACTTTACACTGCTCAGAGCCTTAGAAGTGGAGTCTCACCACTAGATGCAATTTAGCGTCATACTCAAGACACCCCTCTTTTCTTGCAGTAACGGCAATGAAGGGGTACTCCACATTTCTCAAGGTTTCAGGGCTGGAGCCAAACCATCAGATGCAGTTTGTCATATTCTGGACAGTCATTGGGGTGGGCTCTTAACCCTCTATAGAAATACAGCCGGTGCATCCTACAGCCCTAACCGACAGGGTTGAGAAATCAATTAATGAAAACAAGTGAAACCAAAAGATAGGGATGAGACCTTATGTTGATGTACCAACGAATGTAATTGGAGGAAGCAGAAAACAAATGACTGTGTCATGAGGTTTACTACATAAAAGTATTAGCATAAAGTGAAATGTAAACAGCTTCATCCAGGATTCGAACTTGGATTGCTGATTCCATTTCTTACCAAGATAACTGTTACACTAAGTACACCTCCTCTTACAGACTTATATAGAAAAAGTACACACATATTCATAGGCATGGTAGTTAGGGGAGAGTGGTTTGCCAGTGTGCTCATATATTCATTCTCTCATTGTCATCAATCAATACTAGGGGAAAGATATTTTTTTGTCAAGATATCTGTTGATGGTATAGAAAGCAGGAAGAAGGATATTCATACGTTTCCTATGAGTGTTAGCAAAACGAATGAAAGCAAAAGATAGGGATAAGATCATATATTGGTATACCAATGAATGTAAGAAGAGGAAGCAGGAAACAGATGACTGAATGAATTTTGTTCTGAATGAACACAAAGGTATTAATGAAATAATCAAATGTGTTAATTAGATATCATGTCAGGTGGACAGTGGAGAATTGAAGGTGTAAAAACTGTTGTGAATTATCTAATTAAAAAAAGATTAATTAAAAAATAAGCAATTTCCAGCTGTGATATAAACAAATAAGTTCAAAATGTCAAGGCTTCAAAATTCAAATTGTTAATCAGAGCAGAGCTGAATATAATAATATGTGGGATGAAAAGAAAATTCTATAGGTCAATAACAATGTTCTCAGCTACTTGGTATCCTTGAAAAGTTATTATTGATGACTTTGATCCTCACTAGGTGCCCTGATATAGTGGCCTTGTGCCAAGCCAGTACATTGTTGTTTACTCTTGCAAAATGAAGGCACACTCAGTGCAATAGTTATCATCAGAGGAAATGGTATTGGCAACCCGAATTCAAATCTGAAATGAGTTTGTTTGGATTTCTGTTTGTGTTCATGCCTTTGGGAAAGACATGAATCCATCTGTCCTCTGCCCAACTATGAAGGGAAAATTCCTTTGGTGTAATGGCTAAAGTACAGGACTGCAACCTCAAAGTAAACAAGTTCACACTCCAGTTGGGCTATTATGTTCACTTTGCGACTAACACCGTTAGGAAAGGTATGAACCCCATTATCATATTTACCAACCCCTCCGCCCGGGCAGGATATGACACAAGGTCAATTTTTAAGCGGAGTTTAACAGGTTTGAATTCAGAGTTTTCTTTCTCCTAGACTAGTTGCCTGACCAAGGCTGAAGAACCTAGTCTGTCCTACTATTTACCTATAATAATTGGATTCATACCTTTCCCAAGGGTATTAGTGCTATGTGAAATGCAATCAGTCTCGTCCAGAATTTGAACTCATGTCGCCGTGCTCATTTCCTACGACGATAACAATTACACCACGGGCACCTCATTATGAACCCCATTATACTCCCCAGCTGTGGATTAAAAAGTACCACTGCTACTCATTTACATGGATGGCTTTGGCATCAAATAACCCACAAAGGTTGATATGCCACTAAACAAAGAAATCAAACCTAAATATGGATGATATAGGGGGACAGATTTGGGTTTGGCAACCAGTCTAGAGGAAGGAAATCATTAATTCAAACCAGCCTTTCACTACTTAAAAATTGACCTTGTGTCATATCCTGCCTGTGACACAGGGGGTTAAGTAAATATATATACTCTAGCCAAAGTTAGCAATTCAAGAAAAATTTTTTGATAGCCAGCTGAATCTGGGAAATGGTGACAATGGAGGCATTTAAGCTCAAAGATACTTAGATAATGATTTTTTTTTTGATAGATATTCCAAGGATGTAATTGAGTGTATACTTCATATCTATTAATGTTATGTTTATGTGTATGTTCCACCAGTGTTGATTGTGTGGATATATCTACTACGCCTAGTAAAAATAATAAAATTATCACTTAGAGGATGATCACTTAGGTTGGTTGGTTGGGTTTTATGGCATATCAACTTTGTAGGTTATTTGATGCCAAATCCATTTTTATACAAATAATCAGTTCTATTTCAAACAATTCAGTTTAACCTGAGTACACAGTTGAATTGTCAAAAACATTTCTATTTCAAACCATTCAGTTTAGTTAAACAGTTCTATTTCGAACAATTCAGTTTAGCATAAGTACACAGTTTAGTTCTTTTTGATCCACAGATAGGGCCCAATCATGTAATACCACCCCAGGCCAGAGTGGATCAGGGAACAATAGCAAAGAAGGGGTGCTTCACATTCCTCAAAGCTCCAGCATCATTGGAATCTCACCATCAGATTGTTTAGAGTTATATCCAGGACACTCATTGGTGGGGGTCTTACCCCTCTGCAGAGGTGCAATCAGTGTATTCTACAGCCCCAACCGACTGGGCAATGATCACTTAGGGTTTTTTTTTTGTATCTAATAGTAAATAAACTAATAATAGATATGACATACAACATTTTTTCTTCCATAGGTGAAAATTCTGGCTTCTTAGAATATTCCTTAAATAAAAGTGTTTATATTATTCGAATTAGTAGTATAATTTTTTTTCAGGCTATGCAGAGGAAAATATTATGGTATAACCTAATGTTGAGGAAAATAATCATGGTCAGATTTTGTAATCTTGTAATTTGCATTCCTAAAATAAATATCAGCAGAAGCCTAGATATGCTATGGTGAGTTTGTCTCAGGGAAGATATTCAGATATACTACTATTGGAAAAAACTAAACAAGTAGGATACTCGGAGAGTGTTCATTTAGGGTTTTTTTTAATTTTTTTTTTTATTTAACAGTAAATAAGCTAATCACAGATAAAACACAAAACGTTTTTTATTTAGTAGCTAAACATTCTGGCTTCATAAGATATAAATAAATTAAATAAACTAGATCAAATTATTTATTTAATGGTATAATATTTTCTAAGTCATGTGGAATTATGGAATTCATTGACAAAAAAAATAAATAGATAAAATAATAGAATTAATACTTAGTTGCCCCTCCTCAAGCTCTTATGA
Source organism: Sepioteuthis lessoniana (assembly GCA_963585895.1). Classification (NCBI taxonomy): domain Eukaryota; kingdom Metazoa; phylum Mollusca; class Cephalopoda; order Myopsida; family Loliginidae; genus Sepioteuthis; species Sepioteuthis lessoniana. The sequence goes on from OY757908.1 coordinate 73,237,038, forward strand.
CAGTCTTGATTCTTTCAGTCATTTAAATTTTCTTAAATGACACTTAATAGATTTCTTTAAGTGGTGGAGAGAGACCTTTCCATGAAACATCTAAAAGATTTTTCCTACAGAAATTCTCCATTAGATTTAGATCTGGCCATGAAAAAAAAGTTTGAATCTTCTTTGATCTGTGACAAGAAAAATGACTTCATCATCACCAAACCATTTTTTTATTGATGGAATAAGAAAATTATTCAAGACTTCAAGGTCAACGTGTGCATTGATTGTTGAGGTAATGAATGTGATCTCCCCTGGTCCTTTAAATGACATTCAACCTCATATCATGAATGACTTGGGAAATTTACTTGTTTTCTTCAGGCAGTCATCTTTATATGGTTCATTTGAACAGCACTAGACAAAAGTTCCAGCATCATCAACAATAATACATCTGTAACAGAGCTAATGAGATTCAAACTTTTCTTTATGAAAGGCATATAAAATCAATGAAATGGCCAGTAAACAGTCTTGACCAGGTCTAAATCCAACTGAAAATTTAGGGTGGAATTTTTTTTTAAATGGCCCATAAGAAGGGTCCATCCACACCAAAGAAGATCTATTAATCTTATCTTATTTACCAACCCCTCCGCTCAGGCAGGATATGACACAAGGTCAATTCTTAAGCGGAGTTTAACAGGTTTCAATTCAGAGTTTTCCTTCTAGACTAGTTGCCTCACCAAGGCTGAAGAACCCAGTCTGTCCTACTATTTACCCATAGCTAGAGGGAGAATAATTGGATTCATACCTTTCCCAAGGGTATTAGTGCTATGTGAAATGCAATCAGTCTCGTCCAGGATTTAAACTCGAGTCACCGTGTCCATTTCTTACGATGATAACTATTACACCACAGGCACCTCCATTAAGAAGATCTATTAATTACCATTTGGGAAAATTAAAGCCACTTTGATAAAAAACATTACTTTAAATTAGTGAAATCATGTTTAAAAGAATTAAGGTTGTCATAAAAGCTTGAGGAAGGAAGGGAAAGAGGCAACAAAATATTAATACTAATTTTTTTGTCAATGAATTCCATGATTTCTTTCCCTCATGATTGGATAATTCCAGCATGTTTTCTTCTGGATAGTTTAGAGAAAAAATTAAACTATTAATTTAAATAATTTAATCTAGTCTATTTCAGGTATATTTTATGAAAACAAAATGTTCTGCTATTAAACAAAAAGTCTTTTGTATTTGATCTGGTATTAATTTATTTACAACTAAAAAAAAACAAAACAAGGTGAACATATTTTAAGTGTGCTAATTCAACTATTTTTCCCAGGAGTAGTACTTTTACAGTCAGGTGTGTGTGTGGGGGGGGTGAGCAGATGGGTAATAAGATTCATGGAAGTAACTCAAGTTCTTCAAAACAGATGAGTGATAATGTTCAGACATTTAGCTACATGTTTTATGGTGGGTGGGAAAATTAATAGCTAACAAAATTTATTGTAGCAAATATCTTTTTTTAACTTCAAATGACAGAAAGTAATTGGTTTTAATTAGTGGATTTTTGGTGAGGGGCATATATGCTTTTACTCTGTTTGGTGAAGGCCAATTTGTATGGTTTGTATGGGCCTAGAGAAGGATTTTCTCAGTGTATTGAAATAACACTTAAGTTTGGCATTTTGGTGGTGGGGAGTTGTGGTTAACTCCATGTCCAGTCATGCATTTCCTTCAGTTTAGCTTATAAGTGGACAAGAAACTAGCATTCAGTCCGAGGATTGAGGGCAGTCAGTTGTTCCATCTGACCAAGTTGCTGGACTACTGTCACAAGCATACACAGAAAACCAAAGTGTCACACATCTCCCAACAAAGTGTTGGCATTGAAATCAGATCTAAACTCTAACACATCCCATCTGGCTAAATTACTGGCCAGAGAGCTACAGTTATTAACAACAAGAGAAAATAAAGCTAGCCAAGACGACCCAAAAGTCACACATCTCCAGATTAAGTATAAGCAATGAGATCCAATCCAAACTCCAACCCAAAGTAAATAAAAGCATCTCATGTATTTAAGACAGCCATTTCCATTTTTTTCCTTGCTGCCAAAACAATCCAGTCTCTTTCTTCATCTTCTTCCCTAATAAAATTAACACCCTGTACCTTTGTGGTTTAAAACCGACACCAATGAGTCTTCCTCTAGTTTAAAAAACCAATCCCAATATTTGAGTTGGTGTAAAGTTGTTAAGGAGTGGATGTGTATTTACATAACACCTCCATCACAAGCAGAATATGACACAAGATCATGTGGATTACAACTAGCTTGAATTTACAGTTTTCCTTCTCCAAGATAAGTTGCCCTAGCAGGGTTAAAGAGTCCAGTCTTCCCTGTTTCCCCATAGCTGAGGTGAGAACAGATGGATTCATGCCTTTCCCAAGGGCATTAGCATGAAGAAAAACACAATCAGCTTTGTCTAGGATTTGAATTCTTGTCACCGATTCCATTTCCTAAATTGAAAACTGTTATGCTAAGCACTTGTTTAGGGGTGTATATGGGGATAGGTTTACAAAAATTCTATGTCTAAATCAGTATTAGTTAAGTTGGCTGATCATTGTCAAGGGCAACCTGAAAGCTCCCTTTTCAATAGCTACTACACCGACGTGTAGAGGAGGGTGCTGGTTCTTTCCCTGGATTGCTCCATTTACCCTTGATCTGTACCTTATAATGCTGAGTGTTAAGCAAAGAGGTATCAAGTACTGTTTTTTGAGTCTTTGGTATAACTCAACCTGGAATTGCACCCTGGTTTCCCGGACCATTAGTGAAAATTTATCAATATATACAAATAATATTATAGCTTATTTACTTACACTCACAATGTAACAAAAATGGAATAAATTAAACAGATAAAGTAAATTATTGAAAAGAATATCTTATTCATTTAAATCTTTATGGTAAGCAATATTTTCCATCAAAGTAATCCCTCTTTTAGTACCCTGACTTTCTTCAAAGATATTTGATTACGGAAGTTTGCCTTGTAATATTAAACCATATGAAAAGAAAAAAAAATGAGATAGTTATAATTCTAATACTGCAGTAATAATTTAGCAAAAGTGAGAGAGCAAAGTGGTGAATTATTTGGCTGGGGCAGTTGTTATCGTGAGAGCTGGTGTGCTAAAAATGAATTTCATAACCCTGTTCACCTACTGACCTATGCATGTATTTGCACAACCCCTTCACCACAAGCAGGATACAGCACAAGGTCAATTTTTAAGCAGAATACAGGCAGTTTGAATTTAGTTTATTTCTTTCTCCTAGACTAGTTGCCTTACCAAGTTCTGCCTTACTTTGTGTCATGAAATGCTTAACGAGTTAGGTGAGCAAATCATTAGAAAACTGAGTTCAATTCTTATTGGGTGCCCCATACTAAGCTAAGCTAAATAAATTACAACTTTTGTTTTAAGTTAACATTTATGATTTGCTAATGTTAACACTTAAATAACAAAATTTGTTTTTAAAAAATAATTGCAAAAGTTACTAAGATAGATAAAAGTTAAAAAAAGAATGATTAGTTTTTCTTTTTCTGAAATCACCTCAAATATGAAAAATGTCAATGGTAAATTTTTGAATGAAAGAATTAGTTATTAATTAAAACTTCATTGTTAGCATTTTTCTTAACAAGAACATGTTTTTCAAATTATAATAATATATCATTATATTATTATTCTCATTGGCCTAATTGATAGAGTGTTTGCCAATGGTCCGGGAAACCTGGGTTCAATCCCAGGTTACGTTATACCAAAGACTCAAAAAAAAAAAAAAAAATGGTACTTGGTACCTCCTTGCTTAACACTCAGCAATAAAAGGTATATATCAAGGGTAAAGTGGAGCAATCCAGGGAAAGGAGTAGTGCCTTCCCCTACACCTCGGTGTAGTAGCTATAGAAATGGGAGCCTTCTGGTTGCCCTTGACTACAGTCGCCAACTTGACTTACTTTACTTTATAATTACTTCAAAAGGTTGAGTCTTTTAGAAGTAGTGAAAGTTGAGTATTTGATAAATTTTGATATATTCAAAATTAATGTGACAATTGAAATTTTAAATACCATGTATTTTATAAGAAAATATGGTTTTGAGAGACCTATGCAAAAAATAAAACTAAAAAAAAAGTAGACAACAAAAGATAAATCATCAAATTATTGTTAATTATTATATATTAAATAATTGTTAATTTTTAAAGAGGTAACTTTTTTTAAATCTTTTCATAGTAAAAGTACAGTATTTGATGAATTTGAATATATCTAAAATGAATTTTATGAGAAAATGCAGTTTTTGAGAAAACTGATGAAAAACAATATATTAGAAAATTTTTGTCAATTATTATTAATCATCATATCATTCATTTTATCTAGGAGTTAAAGTTGAGTGTTTGATGAATTTGAAATACAGGGTGTCACAATATACATGGGACCCATATGACTGCTAATAACTCTACTAAAAATAATCTTCTGTTCTTCTTTGTTTCAGATTTGAAATTAGTATACTATAACTATTAATCCTCAATGCCAATGTTTTGGACAAGAGAAGAAAAAATATTTTGCTTCACTACTTATTTGGAGACAAAAATCATTTAAAACTATCTCAAAATACATGGAACCCATTAATATGATAATGATTTATTACTGAGATAAGAAACTCAAAAGAAGATTCCATGTCCTGGAAGCTGATATAAAAACAATTAAAAAAAACATTGATTTGATGTCTCTTGCTCAAAGGATGAATTTTTTTACAGGATGTGTTCCAAATGACTGCCATTGCACTTGTCTCAGTAATAGATCATTATCATATTAATGGGTTGTATCTATTTTGAGATACCCTGTATATTTAAAATCTATCTAAATTCAAATTAATTTTATGAAAAAGTACTGTTTTTCAGAAGACAGATAAAAATAACACCAAACAAAAAACTGTTTTTATAGACTGGTATCGGTTGCTTGGTGTTTAATGCCAATTCTTTTTCTTTTCTTTTTATCATTGTTTGTTGGTAACTTTATTTTTAAGAGTCATTAGAGCTCATTTGTTTGCACACAGTTAAATGATTTCAAGTATTCCTGTCAAACACTGATAATTCTATTTAATATCAATCATTTATTTGTATACAGCTGAATAGTTTCAAGTACTGCTATTCAACATTAATAATTCTCTTTATCGGGTATTCCCACTTAATAGAAATAATTTGCACATAAGTTTTATGGTTTCGAATAACTAATTATAATAAGCTGGAGGTGTCATTTTTAACATGATAGATTGCAGTCAAAAGTATAAAAGACAACAGTAAAAGTTTGAGGAATAGCCAGATAATGCCGTCAAAATCAATTTTACATAATTACTTTACTTGAGAGATATAATTTGGAGCAGTTAGTAGTGATCAACATTTCCCAAAACTAAATAAATGGAGAGAGAGAGAGAGAGAGAGAGAGAGAGAGAGAGAGAGAGAGAGAGATACTGATGATAATTATTGATTGATCAATTTGACTTTGAATTTAATAAATCAGATTCACTTTTAACTTTGATTAAAAATCGACAAACCTAAACGGATTTGACATTAAATTTTGTTATTGTTACCAAAAAAATGAAAAAGCATTTATTTTCACGTAAGACTATTTTAATTATTTAAAAAAAATTAACAAGGAAAAACAAATCGATTGTCCTTACAAAATGTCATATTTATATTTCAATTTTTAATCTATCTTAAGCTCACTTAAAAAATAAAATTATTTAGATTTACACTAGATTAAAAAAAACCCCCAAAACTTTCAAACGTTTAAAAGGGGTTTTCCTCGAACTTAAAAAAAACAACAACAACAACGAACAAAAAAATACAAAACTTTTCAATAATAATTAATAACTATATATCTTCTTCAGGATTACTGAAATAAAATAGGGATGAAACAAAACAAAAAAAAAACAAAAACAAAACAAAACAGATCATTGTAGGAGGTTAGTGAGACAATAACATGAGGAAATCTCGATAAATAAATAACAAAACGAAAAGAAAAAAAGAAACTTACTTCTGAGTCCCAGGTGTCAAGGAATTATTATTATTATTAACATTGTTCTTTTTCACAATAGGCAATATCATACCCTTAGAGTCGAAACCCGACTCACGTCCGGCCAAATAAGCCAGTTTTGCTTCGGCGGTAATTTAAACCAGCCGGACGACACAAGTGGGTTTTAAAAAGAAAGAGTCAGGCCTATCATCTTTCGGTGACACCGTGGCAAACACTTGTTGATTGGTGGAATGTCAAGTACTGTATGTGTGTAGGTGTGTGAGGGAGTTTGTATTATTGAAGTTTGTTTTAATTCTAAATAGAGCATCACCAATAGTAATCGTACCCAAAGTAATATTCATAAAGCATGATGATGATGATGATGGGATTAATTGTGTAGGTCAGAGTTGCCAAATGTGAACTGCTGAAAATAACAAACTGAATGACTTCTAAAGTTGTGAACAATTTTTATTTGTAATTATGTAAATTTTAATTTTCAGCGAAGCACACTCGAATAAACTACATGAATGGTTTTACTTTTTATTTATCATTACACTGATAACAAAAAAGCAGTTTTATCCTTCTTCTTCGTCCATCTTAAAAAGTAATTATGCCATTTATTTACTAAGGTTAGCTTAATTGTGGCACAAGGCCAGAAATTTGAGACAACCAATGAGAATCGATCTTACAAACAATGGTCTGTTAAGCTAGCTTACAAAACATTATTGTAATTTACTAAATTAAGCTTAGATGTGGCACAAGGCCAGAAGTATGAGACACTCAATAAGAATCGACTCCACTAACAATGGTTTGCTAAGCTAGCTTGCTAATTATATTTATTTACTGGTACCAGCTCATTGGCCTAGTGGGTAGAGTGTTCGCCAATGGTCCGGGAGTACTGGGTTCAATCCCAGGTCGCGTCATACCAAAGACTTTAAAAATGGTACTTGATACCTCCTTGCTTAACACTCAGCATTATAAGGTACGTATCAAGGGTAAAGTGGAAAAGGAGTAGCGCCCTCCTCTACACCTCGGTGTATTAGCTATTTAAAAGGGAGCCCTCGACTACGACTACGAAGTTAGTTTAGATGTGATAAATGACAAGGCTCGAGTGACCAAGTCAAGTCATGCTCAAAAAAAAAAAAAGAAGGTACCTTAAGCCTCCTTGCTAAACACTCAGCATTATAAGGTATGGATCAAGGATAAGTAGAGCAACCCAAGGAAAGGAGTAGCGCCCCCTACACCTCAGTGTAGTAGCTACTGAAAAGGGAACCTTCGGACCGCCCTCGACTACGGTCGGTCTACTTATTTATATAGTTTAAAGTAATATTAATAAATTATTTGATAATCATCATTTGTTTGCATACAACCATATGGTTTCAAGTAACATCAAAACAGATCTCTTTGACCTATAGACGAGACCCTAAACAAGTCAGAGTAGACCTGGGACTAATGACAATGAAGGGGTACTCCACGCTCCTTAGATCTCGAGAACTGGAGCCCCAGCATCAAACCCAGTTTAACGTCATACTCAGGATTGCCCCCCCCCTTTTAGACGAGGTGGGAGCTTACTCCTCTGCAAGAGATACAGTCAGTGTATTCAAAGTCCGGCTGACAGTGCAGGATCAGACTGTAGGATATTTATTGACCAATGGTGAGAGTATATATTATATTTCCTCGAAATATCTGTGACTGAGAGTAACTTTCGATGAAAGCCAAGCACACGTCTGAACAGAAGGTACAAAACAAAGAGAAAAGGTCACATTATTCATTACAGTTCATTGATCGTGATGTCAAAGTGTAGGAAGAACATTTCTCCCAACAAAAAAGTTTTTAAAAAATCACAAAAAAAAAACCCAAACTAGAACAAAGATTGTGTGTTGTGTAGAAGGTGGAAATAAAGAAAAGTTACCGGTTGTCGAACACTTACTCGAGCAGATCCGGACCTATCCATTTACCACCACGCTCACATTTCATCTTAAAAAGTAAACCTTTTCTTCTTTTTTTTTTTTTAGGTAAAATGAGAAATGTCTCTGCATTATCCAGAAAACAAATACTACTTTTAAAAGTGACATCTTTGAATATCAGGAACTGTCTAATAAAATCGATTAAAAAAATTATTTTTAATCATAAAAAGATCTTTCGTTTTATGGCAGTGAATGATTGAAAAAAAAAAAAAGCTGAAAACATGCCCTCCAAATATGATTTTAAGCTAATAGCACAAAACTGTTTGTGTGAGGATTTATAATAAACGTCGTCAACAGGTTAACTTAAATAGCCTCCTCTTCAGAAGATAATTCAGTGGTGAATTTTAACCATATAAACTGGGACATTATAAAAATGAAAATTTCAAATAAAAATCCAGCTAAGATCTATGTGTCAGACAATGGACGTACAAAGATTTATAGAAGATGTGAGCCAAAAGTTGGGCAAATTTCAACGTGTAGGTTGGTTGATTTTACGGCATGTCAATCCTTGCAGGTTATTTAATGTCAAATCTTGTTCATACATCTATATTAAATATATATGATTTATAAATGAATAGTTTGTAGGTAACAATTTTTATACAAGCCAGGGCTCATTTGTTTGCACACAGTCAAATGATTTCTAGTACTGCTATCAAACACTAACAGTTTTATTTTCACAGTTCAACGGTTTCTAGTCTAGTAAATTATTAAATAGCTTTATTTAACCCATTCCAGGGAAAGGAGTAGCGTCATCCCCTACACCTTGTTGTAGTAGCTATCGAAAAGAGAGACTTTGGGTCACCCTCGACTAAGGTCGACAACTTTACTTTTTACTTATTTAACCCATGGGACCCTAACAAGTACTACCATTCCATATCAGAGTGGACCTGGGAGTAATTATAATGAAGGAGTACTCCACATTCACCAAAGCTCCAGGACTGGATCCTCACCAACAGATGCAGGACACTCATTGGGGAGTTCTTACTCTTCTGCAGAGGTACTGTTGACATATTCTACAGTCCCAGCTGATTGGGCTGGAAATTTGAACGGAGTGTTTGAACTGAAGATGTTACAAACATTGGTGAAAAATGATACCCTTTGTGAGCCATCAATCAAGGAATTACTTTAGAGTAACTAGTAATTTTTTCCATATTCAATTCCTCAATTCTTAGTATTTCATATACATTATATATAAAATTTATTACTTTCATTACTGTCTGAGGATTTTTTTCCTTTCATTTTATCAAAGAGACACATGAAACTACTATTTATGAACTAACGGAGGTGATATATCAATTACTTCAGCTTTTATACTGTTTTGCTTGCCGGCATTCAAGCAAATTATTTTTATTCAACATTCTTAAAGAACAGGGTTTTTTTTCACCTATATTTTATAATCCATTGTTTATATATATATATATATATATATATATATATATATATATATATATATATATGCTCATCATCATCATCATGTCGCGCTGAGAGCACGGATTTCCCTGACCTTCTCTTGCCAACCGTCGGTATCGTCCATCGCTCCCGGCATGTCATCCAGGCAATATATATCCTGTATTGGCACAGAACTATTGTAGATAGGTTATAGCTGCTCGTCTATGTGAGGTGGTCCACAAGAATATATCGATTATGAGTTCGTCCTTACTTCTTCAGCAGTGTCCCACATGTCTGGTTCGTGTAATTTGACTACTTTTTGTGATGGGTGGTAGGAGGCTGTACAGTTGCTGTTTTGTGGGGTATTGCTTCCAGGACTTATTCAATACAGCTCGCAGCATTCTTGTGTAATTGCAGCCAAGCTTTTTCTCCATACGTATAGTTAGCGTCCATGTGGTGCATCCATATAACAGTATTGATACGAACACTGCTTGGAAAAAAACTACGCTTTATTTTATTGGTCAGGTCTGACTTCCATATGACCGATAGCTTATCGATAGCTTCCCATGCCTTTGCTAGTTGCGTATTGATGTCACTCTTGGTTGATGAGACGCTGCTTCCAAGGTAAGTGCACTTGTCCACTAATTTCAGAGGACCATCCTTTAGTGTGGAAATGTCGCCTATTTGATTAAAACATATGTATTCTGTTTTGTCTGCGTTGACATTGAGGCCTAAGCTACCTAGTGCTCGTTCCAGACTATGTAACAGGGATTCGGCTTGGGCGAGTGAGTTTGCCAGAAGCATAGTCCGCGTCCGTAATAGTTTGTGCGGGATATCTTCTGCTTCTTTCCCTCGCCAGCTGAAACCGTTTTCTTTTATTAAATCTATAGACGTTCCAAGCACGTGGGGCTCATGTACCTCCTTGCAGCACACCTGCTACTATGTCGAAGTAGTCTGTGTCTCCATCCAGTGAGCGAACTTTTACTTTCGTGTTTTTATATAGCATCATTATGGCTGCAACGGTTTCTTTGGGGAGACCCTAGGCGAGAAGTATTTGTTCCATCTTCCCTCTGTGTATGAAGTCAAATGCCTTGGAGAAGTCAACAAATAAGTGTTGTCACGAGGTTTTTTGCACAAACACCTTCTAGGATTCGACGGACAGTCAAAATTTGTGATGTCGTGGATCGATTTCTCCGAAAGCCCTTTTGGTTCTTCCTAAGTGTTTTCCCATTTTAGTTTCTATGCAGTTGCGTAGCAGAGCATTGTAGATCTTGGCCGATATGGATGTAAGGGTTACACCTCGATAGTTCTTGGCTATTCCGAGGTCACCCTTTTTGGGAGGATGCAGCCTTTTATCCATCTATTGTGTTCTGGTTATATACGACGTTTTGTGGAGGTGCCCGTAGTGTAATGGTTATCGTTGTAGGAAATGGACACGGCGACACGAGTTCAAATCCTGGACGAGGCTGATTGCATTTCATATAGCACTAATAATGGGAAAGGTATGAATCCAATTATTCTCCCTCTAGCTATGGGTAAATAGTAGGACAGTCTGGGTTCTTCAGCCTTGGTGAGGTAACTAGTCTAGGAGAAGGAAAACTCTGACTTGAAACCTGTTAAACTCCGCTTAAGAATTGACCTTGTGTCATATCCTGCCCGAGTGGAGGGGTTGGTAAATATGGATATACGGTGTTACAGTATCGGAGCAGTATGTCGTCGAATTCCCTTGTCTTCCATATATTTGGGGGTTTTCATTAAGCCCTGCAACTTTCCTATTTTTAATTTTTCTTAGTACTAAGTCGAGTTCTTCTTGCATAAACTGTCCTTGTTTTATGTCAAGTTGATCACAAATGATTTTTGCGATAGGTTCATCTCTAACTTTCGGAGGTTTTCTAAGTAAATTCTTGAAATATTATTTCCACAGATGTATCCGTTCTTCTTGGCTGGTAACATTCAGTTTAGCTCTCACAGTACACTTCCGTCTACTCATTTTGTTTACTATCTGTCATGTTATCCTAGATTGTCTATCTTCAACCGAGTCTCTAATTTTATTGATCGGATTTTAGATGTATTCTGTTTGTTCTTTTAGGTATACGTTAGTTAGTTCCTTTTGTGCCTTCTTAAGTTTCTGAGCATTGATATTGGTTGGGTTCCTCCTAATGCATAAGGATGCAGTTTTTACGTCTGCACGCTTTTTTTTCTAACAGCTTATGTCTCCCATGGGACTCTAGGTTTAGCTCTTTGTTTAGATGGTATTCATTCTACTGCTGCTTCGATGTGGGCATTGACGAAGTTCTCATATTCATAATTCGGAGTATACCACCCTCTTCGCCCCGTCCTCGATCACAGCGCTGATTATACCTATTATGGTAACTCTTTGCCACAACCTTGTCCGCCTCCCTCCAATCTCTCTGCTACAGCGTGGGAAAAAAACAGATCAAAAGTTCCTTCCAGGGAAAGTGACCATGCACAGCCCTGCCCCACGTTGTGATTCTTTAAAAGTAAGGCCGATGGCCCTGTCTGAAAGGAAGAGGGGTTACTGGCAGCTGAAGACTGGACTCCAAAGGGGTACATATATTGCAGAACAAAGAAAAGTAATAATAACTCCGATTTCTGCAGTAGATAAGAAAAGGGTTTATAAAACTCAAAGTTACAGATGGCGACAAAAATCTGCGGGTGTGACGTATAATGGTCTAAGGCGGCGGTCTGACGAGGGTTAGGTTTTCTTAACAGCAGTTTATCTCAGCGGCGGACTGGCGATATCTGAGTCGGCAGCGCAAAGCACAATTCCAATCTGTTGGTCCCTGTCTGGTCCTCGTCTACTTCGTCTGGAACCGAACTGCTTCGCTCTCTGCCACCAACTTACAAAGGTCTAAGTTTTCTTAACGACAGTGTATTCCAGCGGCGGACTGGCGATATATGAGTTGGCAGCGCGAAGCACAATTCCAATCTGTGGGTCCCTGCCTGGTCTTCGTCGGCTTTGTCTACTTCGTCTGGGACCGAACTGCTTCGCTCTCTCTCTGCCACCAACTGTTGAGTTCGGAAATCAGCCTGTTTATATAATAATTGCCAATATTCTGGGGTAGGTTTTGACTGAGGCAGGGGTGATCTCCCTAACGTCATTTTCAACTCATTAGACATCCTTCATGTCTTTGTTTCAATTTTCGTCATCAGAAAGGGTCCAACCCTCTTTTCACTACTTCCACAGAGTTGTTCCTCTCACTACCCTCATAGTGAGGACCACAGGAGGATAGCTTTCCTCCTACCAACATAGTTTCTATCATTTTACAGCTCATGACGTCAGAAAGGGTCCAACCCCTTTTTGCCCAAATATGCTGGACTGTCACCTTTGGTGGAACTGGTTTCAATTCCACGTAGGCGAAAAGGCTGGCCTATCCTCAGGCTAATTAATAATTCCCTTTCAACACTGATAAGTAATTCTGGATAATTTTCTCAACCCTTAGCTGAGGTATTTCCCCAAATGCCAGATGGCCTTCTTTATCTTGACAAAGACTTCTTTGTTTGCTCTGAGTCCCACCTTTTAACTGGAGTGCAAGTCACACCGTATCTGAATCTTTGTGCTGTCAAATCCTTTAAAAATTAACTTTTTCCAGGCTCGAAAATTATCTTAGTATCGTTACTCTTTTCACCTTTTTAATCACAATATTTTTCTTTCTCGATTTCTGCCTGAGTTCTGTAAACAACTTAATCTTCCGTACCTGTCAACTTCTTTGTTTCAATTTTGGCTTTTGTCAACAAAAAAAAACAAAACTCGGTCACAGCATTTTCGATTCTTTTTCCCAGAATTTCAACTCCACACTTCTTGGCAATTATATTTGGCTATTCAATTTTTTTTTGGTTAACCCCTCACGTACCGCCACAGACGAATATTGTCAGAGGAGTAGGTGTTTCTAATATCTTCTGAAGCGCATGGAATTTGTTTCTTAGTATTAACGTATATTTATCTCTAATACCCCTCTTGTTAAGCAGGGACTAGTCATAGTGTACGGTTGTGGTTCTTCTTGTTTATGAGGATGTAGTCTATCTGTGCTTTAGCGTTATTAGCGTAGGTGTAGGTCCATAGTTTCTCCTTTCTTTTCTGAAATTTAGTATTAAGGTATGTTAATCTATTAGATGTTTCCCATTTCTGTTTGACGAGTTGTGTAAGCTGAATTTGTCGTTTACGCTTTTACCTATTTGGGTATACATATCTCCACTGATGATTAGAACGTCGTGTTTCAGAATGCTACAAACAAGGGAGGATAGCTCGTTATAGAATGCGAGGAGCTCTGTTTCGTTACTAACAGTGGTAGATGATTGTTGTGCTGGGGTTGCCATTAAACATGGCTACCATCATCCTTGGTTGTATTTTCTCGATGCTATTTTGTGATTTTAGGGCCCGTAGACAGGTAAGCATACCTATCGCAGTGTTGACAGAGTTTTTCCATGCAGATGCCGAGACAAACGTCCATCCATTGCTGGTATCGTGGTATTTTATATCTTCGCTATGAAGGTATCTGTGTTCTTGTACGCATATAATGTCTAAGTTATGATCTATTGCAGAAGCTGTCGGTTCCGGTAGTTAGCCTATTCTATTTAAAGTTCTAATGTTGAATGTCGCTATTTGTATTGTGCTTTTACATTTAAGTAATTTTTGTTTTAATTTGAGTTCTGTAGCTGATTTTTCAAACACTGAGGCCAGGGCTCCAACCTCAGCAGGACACGCTCCTTTTTTACCCACGCGAAGGGCGATGCAGTTTGGATATGTGGTTTGAGTATGAGTCATGGTAAGCTTTCAATGGCTGTGTTTTATTCTCATCCATAGAAGCCACCTTAAAAAGATGAGTAGCAGTAGTTCTCCGATCGAACTATTTGATCCTGGCTGTTGACACGTAGGGTTCATCCGCCCAGCACCTGGTTAGGTGCACTGTTGACCCGTCGTTGGGTTAGTCCACCTTCACGTCCACAACACTGCTTTTCATGGCTTCCGAGGTATATCTTGGGTGAGAAAAAATCCTTTTTCTTTCCTTACTTCTCCCCCCCCCAGCATACATGTATTAAGTTACAAATATCCTTGGAATATGCACACATAAACATACTTGGGTCTGCATAACAATACAATCAGGATACCTACATGCACATGCATTAAATAAATCCTTGAAATGCACACATAACTTTGTGCAACTACACCACTGGAAAATATACACAGAGAACACAGATTTAAAAAAAAAAACAACATCAACAAAATATCTTTCCTTGTTAATGTACTTAATTCAGTTGTGAATATTAACCACATGGATTGAACATTGTAAAATGAAAATTGTCCATGGTTTAATGGTTAACGTTATTGGTGGAAATGAACACAGTGACCTGTGTTCAAATCCTGGATAAGGTTGTTTTCATTTCACATAGTAATAATACTCTTGGAAAAGTTATGCATCTAACTATTCTCTATCCAGTTACGGATAAAGAGTAGAACACACTGGGCTCTTTAGCTTTGGTATGGCAACTGGTCTGAGAGATGGAAAACTCTGAATTCAGTCCTGTTAAACCCCACTTAAAAAAAAATGACCTTGTGTTGCATCCTACTCGCGCAGAGGGGTTGGTAAACATGTACTTGGATCTGCATATATCCCAGTGGCATCAGACCTTATCGATGAGACTTAGTATATATTGGCTAATATTCCCATCAAAATGGGAAGACCCCCACGTAAAAGAAAGAGGGTGTCCTGGGCATAGCATGAAACTGAATCTCGTTGGAAGGCTCCATTGTTGTCATTGTGTCCAGGTTTACTCTGACCTGGAGTGGTAGTACTTGTTAGAGCCCTATCTAAGGGTTAAATAACCCAACAAGGGTTGATGTGCAATAAAACCAACCAAGTAACCCAGTGGCACCAATTGCTTGTGTCTGAGCCACAGCTGTGGGTAGGGAAAAGATAACTTCATGCCCTTTCCAAAATATACCACCTAAGTCTTTCAGCTCTCCTATAGTCCAGATTTGGCTCCCTTCAAGTTTTTTTGCAAGGCTAAAACTGCCACTGAATGGAAGATTTCAGACCAGGGATGAGATTAAGACCATGATGGGGACTTATCAGACTTCCCACCCAGTCAGACAACATGGAAGTCTTGAATCACCCTTGGCATTCCTCGTTTCGGGTGCCTCAGAAGCCAAGCAATAAATTTAATGTTCTCAAAAATTATAAAAGCATCTAAGATAAGTGATTATGTTTCAGGGGAGACATTGCACACTGTTTTTAGGTAATGTTAGATTTTATAGCATATCAACAGTTGTCAGTTTTTTATGCCAAATCCTCTTTATACATATCATATATAATTTGTAAACATAGTTTATACATAGCATTTTTAAACAAGCCAGTGCTTATTTGTTTGTACACAATGAAATGGTTATGCATATGTGATCTGTAAGTCAATAGTTTGTAGGTAATCATACTTTTAAATGAGTCAGAACTAATTTGTGTGCACACAAGTATTATTATTGCTTGCACACTGCTAAATGGTTCCAAGTATTCTAACAAAAATAGTTCTATTTTTTATTAATCATTTGTTTGCACTCAAATGGTTTCAAATATTACTAACATCAATAGTTTCATTTGCACACAGTTAAATGGTTTCAAGTATTGCTATGTAACACTAACTATTCAATTTAAGCACATAGTTAAATGATTTCAACTCATGCTATTTAACATGAATAATTCTATTCAACATTACTCATTCATTTGCGTACAGTTAAATTGTTCCAAGTATTGCAATGTATCACTAATAAATCAATTAGACACAAGTCTAATGTTTTACACACAGTTAAATGGGCAAACAGTTCTATTTTTAACAATTCAATCTTGTATAAGTCATTTATATGTACAGTTTAAATATCAAACAGTTCTATTCAATCCAGACATGGGAACCTAACAAGTATTACCCCTCTAAGTCAGAGTAGACCTGGGAGTGGTGGCAATGAAGGAGTACTCCACATTCCCCAAAGCTCCAAGGCTGGAGCTTTGCCATCAGACGGTTTAATGTCATATCCAGGACTCTTGTTGGTGGTGGTGGTGGGGTGTCTTACCCCTCTCTAGAGTAGCTGACTGGGCTGACACTGTTTTTGAAATGGGAAAAAAATGTGGCAGGGTTGTTTTTCTTTATATCCATCCAAAATTGTTTAAAAATCACTTAGAACCAATTGCTTGAACTCAGATATGTTTACAAAATGACCAAGGCTTGTAAAGAACCCAACTTCAAAATGCAAGCCTCCAAAATTGGTTTAATTGGTTGGTTGGCAGGCTGTGTTTTACAGCACATCATCACTTTTAGGTTATTTAATGCTAAATTCTGTTTCTAAATATATATTCAATATATGATTTGCACATAAAAATAAAGTTACTTACAAACTATTTAAATGAGCCAGAGGTCATTTGTTTGCACACAGTTAAATGGTTTCAAGTATTGCTATCTAACAATAGTAATTCTATTCAATGCAAATCATTTCTAGCATAGTAAATAGTTCTATTTTATTCATAAATGAGACCCAAACAGGTATTGCCAGAGTGGACCTAGGAGTAATGGTTTGGTTTGGTTTGATTTTGTTGGGTTGGGTTTTATGGCATATCAACAACTGTAGGTTATTTAATGCCAAATCCTCTTTATACATATATTAAATATATGATTTGTAAATACATTTTATTGATAACATATTTAAACAAGCCTGAGCTCATTTGTTAGCACACAGTTAAATGGTTTCAAGTATTGCTATGTAACAGTAACAATTTAACATCAGTCATTTGTTTGCACGCATTTAAATAGATATAGATACATGATTTTTAAAGGGACAGTTTTTAAGTAATTTCCTTTTTAAATGAGTTAAAACTAATTTGTTTGCACACGAGTATTGCTATTGTTTCTACACAGTTAAATGGTTTCAACTATTGCTATCTAACACTGATAATTCGATTCATTTGTTTGCAGACAGTGAAATGGGTACAAGTATTGCTATTAAACACAAATTATTTTGATAAATACTATTCATTCACTTGCACACAGTCAAATGGTTCCAAGTATTGCTATGTAATACTAATAATTCAATTTAGGCACACAGTTAAAGAGTTTCAAGTATTGCTATTAGACACTAATAATTCTATTCAATATTACTTATTCATTTTCTTACAGTTAAATGGTTCCAAGTATTGTTATGTATCACTAACAATTCAATAAGACATTAATTAAATGGTCAAGCAGTTCTATTTCTAACAATCCACTTCATTCTCATGCGCATCATTGAAACACTTATAGAAATGAAAATGCACACTTTGAAACAGCAACAAAAAAGAAAATATGCACTAGTTGAACCGAACTCAGAATACTTGAAAAATAAATAAAATGCACAATGAAACAATTGCACCATGCATGTGTTTTTAAGCCTCATATCTATTAGTTAGTCTTACTTAAAAGGCCACAATCCCATTTGTCATTGAATATCAAATGAGAACTTCTATAACTTTGGAGGAAAATACATTTTCATATAAATCGTTTTTTGTTGTTATTTGAACTTTAATATTTCTGCTTAGCACAATCAGTTTTAAAGTGAAAAGAATTATTTGTTTGCATATGTGAGCAGTCTTTTGCTAACTGGTTGTCAACAGAAAGATAAATATTGAATATAATAACAGCCAGTATATATTTCTTTTCTCTTAATCATTCAGCTAAGAATAGAAAAAAAGTAGTGTTTGGCCAATCATGGTTGAATTAATTCCTGACCACTGACAATCCCTTTCTTTCTGATTTGTAATGCATTCCTGTAATGAAATCATAAGATAATAGTTCAAGTCAGTAACACTTGCATTAATTCCAGACCACTGACAATGCCTTTCTTTCTGATTTACATTCCTATAGACAAATCATTATAAAAATAATAGCCCTAGTCTTTCTGTAACATTAATTACTCACCAGTGACAATCCCTGTCTTTCTGATTTATATTGTATTTCTATAATGAAATCATTATAAAAACTATAGTTCAAGTCTGTCTGTAAAACTTACATTAATTCCTGACCATTCACAATACCTGTTGTTTCAATACAGGCACCCATTTAAGTACTGCCCAGGCTCAATGCTACTTAACTTAGGTGATATGGCAGAAACTGGGGCTTTCAGTATAACTTGAATTCACTCTTATAGAAGACTATTAGCAACGAGTTAGAAAGTTATAGAAGTGTAATGGCTATTAGTGCAGAAAATGAAATTGGGGAGCCAAGTTCAAATTCTGGACAAGATTGTTTGACTTTACTGCTACTAAAACTCTTGGTAAAGGCATGAATCTATCTCTCTTACATTATGGGTAAAATAGGAGGGTTGACTGAGTTCTCTAGCCTTGGTAAGCTACCAGTCTAGGAGAAGAGAAATTCTGAATTCAAAACTAGTTGTAGCAGGTTTAACAGATTATTGCTGCTTTCATCTTATAACAATTTCCCAGTAGAAGGGGCGACATGAAAAAAGTATTTATATAACTCATAGTAGCAGGAGTGAAAGGCAGAGTGAACCACTGGGTGCTGTTAGTAAGAATGGCCATCCTTGTCAGTCAAAGAGACTACATTAGGTGTGTGGTTTGAGCAGAAGAGGATGGTCAGCAGGATGTCAACAAATGAAAACACGATTGTAATGGTGGCTGAGCAGTGCCAAAATTCTGCTTATGCAAATCACCCCTATTTTGCATAAGTGAGTTTTCAGCTCAACATAAGATAAATTTCTGCTTTACAAGTTTAGAAGAAAAACTGGATTTAGAGGAAGTGAGAGTGGCAGCTGTGAGAGTTAGACAGAAATGAAGAAGAAGCAATGACAAAACTGATTTTGTGTGTTGATTTAATGAGATTTTAATAATTTGATTCATACATACAATAGCATGAGTTAGTAATACCTGCATTTACATTACATACCACTCTGTTGGCTGGAGCTGTAGAATGCACTGACTGCACCTCTGCAGAGTAATAAGACCTCTCCTCCACCCAATTAGGCCACTTGTTGGCCATAGGTAATGGTTGAGGAGTCTGTGACATGGCAACCAAAGTGGTCACTTGACCTGCAACAGTTCACTTTCACCCTTACTGAGCTAGATGGGTGGATGGAGAGGCCTGATCCTATTAAATGGCTTGTCATGTCTACTTTTGGCCTTGTTTTATCTCTTTTCCTGATCTCCTAAAAGTATAATCCACTGTAGTTAATGCTCAGTACTAAAGAAGAAAAATGCCTTCAAATCAATTTTTCAAAAGATATCTGGATATACTCAGGCCGACTTGTATTTAGTATAGTCAACAAAAACATTATTGTGCTTAACTTGTTTCATTAAAAATAACACTTTTGAATGAGAAATAAAAATTTTTGAAGGTGGTTAAATACCTTTGACTGGTTATATATATAATATATAAATAAAAACAGGATTTAGCATTACATAACCTACAAGGTTTGATATGCCATAAAACCAAATTACCAATCTTAAAGCAGTGGCTGAAGTTTAATTATGCTAAGATAACAATATTTGAAACCATTTAAACTATGTACAAACAAATGGTTAATATTAGATAGAATTATTGGTATTAGACAGTAATACTTGAAACCATGTAAGTAAAGTTGGTGACTGTAGTTGAGGGTGACCAGAAGGCTCCCTTTTCAATAGCTACTACACCAAGGTGTAGGGGAAGGCGCTACTCCTTTCCCTGGATTGCTCCACTTTACCCTTGATACGTACCTTATATTGCTGAGTGTTAAGCAAGGAAGTATCAAGTGCCATTTTTAAAGTCTTTGGTATGACGCGACCTGGGATTGAACCCAGGTCTCACAAACCATTGGCGAACACGCTACCCACGAGGCCAATGAGCCGGTACTTGAAACCATGTAACTATGTGCAAACAAATGAGCTCTGACTTCTTTAGAAATAATGTTACCTAGAAGCTATTTGCTTACATATATATATATATATATATAAAAACAGAATTAGTCATTAAATACCTTACAAGGGTTGATATGCCATTAAACCAAAATCCAAACCTTATATTACATATACAATAGACTTAGGCAGTAATACCTGCATTAATATTTAACCATATAGTCTCTTTTTTTCCCTTGATTTTGAATGAACAACTGACAAATTGAGTTGCAAAGTCCTAAAATTATCTAATCCAGTGTTTAATCATCAGTTTGTTTCCTTACTGTAAAGATACCTTGAACAATTAGTTTAACAGCATATCAAGTCTTTATGGATTATTTAATGCTGAAATTTGATTAATTTGTAAATGCTTGATTGTAATCATGACTATATTTCCAAAGTTCCATTTCACTTTTCTATAATCATTTGTTTGTTCAGTTATATGATATTAAATATTCCTATCTAATAAAAATAATTTGCACAGTTATAAGATTTCAAGTATTCTTATCTAACACCAATAATTTGCAAACAATTATATGGTTTCAGTTAACTAATAAAAATAATTCTCAGTAAACAATTTCTCTTCAAGTATACATTTACCAATCCCTCCGCACAGTCAGGCTGTAACACAAGGTTAGTTTTTAAGCAAAGTTTAACAGGTTTAAATTCAGAGTTTTCCTTCTCCTAGACTGGTTGCCTAACCAAGGCTAAAGAACTTAGTCTGCCCTACTATTTATGCATAACTGAAAGGAAAATAATTGAATTCATACCATTCCCAAGGGTGTTAGCGCTATGTGAAATGCAAGCAGCCTTGTCCAGGATTTTGAACCCTGATCATCGTATACATTTCCTATAATGATGACCATTGCACCACAGGCACTTGCATTATATCTTCAAGTAACTATTCATACAAATAATTTGCACACACTTATATGGTTTAAAGTACGAGGATCATTAAATAAGTTTCCAGTTTTTTCTGATGGGCACTTTTATTGATAGTACACACATGAAACTCTAGTCCCCTTCGAAGTAATCTCCTCCGGCTGCAATG
The DNA here is from genome assembly GCA_963585895.1 of Sepioteuthis lessoniana. NCBI lineage: Eukaryota > Metazoa > Mollusca > Cephalopoda > Myopsida > Loliginidae > Sepioteuthis > Sepioteuthis lessoniana. The sequence continues at coordinate 73,258,390 of OY757908.1, forward strand.
CACTTGTTGTACCATTCCAACAACTTCTGGAAGGCCCCATGGAAGTCTTCTTGTGTGAGCGTGTCAATGACCTTTGTCACAACCTCTTTCATCTCCTCAATTGTCTCATAACGACAGCCTCTGAGCTAAGGGAATAACCAAAAGTCATAGGCATCAAGGTCTGGACTATAGGGAGGGTGAGGAAGTGTTTTGATGCCCATCTTGGTCAAATAGTCTATGACAAGGATGGAGTTGTCCTAGTGGAAATACCACTGACTTGATTTGAAGAGTGCTGGCCTCTTCCGACGGAATCTCTTCCTGAACTCCCTTAAAACCTCAACATAGTATTCCTTGTTGACTGTCTGTCCAGTGGGAACCCAGTGCATGTAGATCATCCCAGTGCTGTCAAAAAAAAAAAAAAAAAAGGGATCATCAAAAGTTTGTGGGTGGATTTGCTATGTCTAGCCTTCTTGGGTCTGGAAGAGCCAGCATGCTTTCGCTGGGAACTCTGTCTCTTGGTCTCTGGATCATAGCAGTAGATCCGGTTTTCATCGCATGGCATTTTTTCCAAGTTGAAAACAGAATTTTATTGCATATCATTCTAAAGTCCAGATTGCACTTAGTAGGGTGTATTCCAATCCCTGCTGTAGCTGTTCATTTGAACCTGAAATCATAAAAATTGGTCAGTCATCTCATAAGATGTATAGCAATAACATACTGAATTTTCAAGAGTCTACAACAATTTTAAATGCCTGTACAAAAAAGTCTGGAAACTTATTGAATACACCACATATTCCTATCTAATATAAATGATTTTCAGACAGATTTATTTGATTCATAGCTGAGATCTTAACAAGTACTAATAATGTGAGTCAGGGTGGATCAGGGAGTAATGGCAATGAAGAGATACTCCATACACCCAAGAGTTCCAAAACTGGAGCTTCACTATCAGATGTAATTTAATGTCATATCCAAGATACCCCTTTTGGGGGTCGGGGGACTCTCACTCTTTAGCAGTGGATACAATCAGTGTCATAGCTGGTACACCCCTTTTGGGGGTTGGGGGTTAGGGGCCTCACACTTCAGCAGAGGATGCAATCAGTGTCATAGCCAGGACACCCCCTTTGGTGGGTGGGGATATCAATCTTAAGTGGATGATGCAATCAGTGTATTCAAAACCCTGCTGACAGAGAAACTTATGGTTAGAAAATATCTAGTTTAATTGTGCTAAAAATAACCAAATAAAAGCAAGGTGGGAGTAATGTTAAAGTCAGTGGGCAGTGATAAGCTGAAACCTTCCCTATATACGCTACATTTAAGGATCAGTTTGGTTTCATTGTTTAATGGCCTATCAGCCTTTATGGATTATTTAATGCCAAAATTATCCTTGTAGAAGTACAATAGTGGTACCGTTTAACTCATTGCTGGAGAGAATAAGAGGGTTCAGTATCTTTCACAAGAGTATTAGCCTGCAAATGAACACAATAGTGTGACTGAAGTTCAAACCCAGTCGCTATGATGTTGCAGTCCAATACGTTAGCCATGGGGACTTCCCCTATATATTAGGAGGTGTGTGGCATAATGAATGTAAAAAATGGATTCACTAAGCGAAGTTTAAATTTTGGACAAAGCTGTTTGCATTTCACTTTGTACTAATGCTCTTCAGAAAGGCATGAATCCATCCCCACTTTGCTATGGGTAAAACATTAGAGCAGACTAGACACTTTAGCCTTGATACAGCAACCAGTCTAGGAGAAAGAAAAGTGAATTCAAACCATTCACTTAAAAATTAACCTGTCATATCATGTTAGTGATGTAAGGCTTGGGTATACACATACTACATTTAATTCTTGTTAAAACACAATTGGGTTTAATGTTCCATTTTTTTTTTTATATTGCCAGAATATGCAGTATCAATGTAAATGTAATTATTAGAGCAAATCAAAGTGTTGCCATATTTATTTAATAAATTCTATTCATAAACTTCTAAGTTTCATAACACACAGGAGAAAAATAAATAAAGTTCAATGAATAAATTATGCAACCCTTTCACTGCATTCAGAAAAAGAAAAAAAAAAACAAAAAAAACGTGGGTGTTCCAAAAAATATGACTTTAAAACTTCATATTGTTTACTTTAGAGTTATATATGGTATCAGACATTCCTATTCAATACAAATAATTTTCAAACATCTATTTGACTCATAGATGGAACTCTAACAAGTACTACCAATCTGAGTCAGAGTGGATCTGGGAGTAATGAAAATGAAGGTGAATGGGAGACTCACCACCAGATGCAGTTTTGTGTCTTACTCAGAACACTCTTCTCTGGGTCACTTTATATTTTTTTCAATCTTTTTTGATTTTTTGTTCCTTCCATTTAATTATCTCTTTGCTTCCTTTCTTTTTTTTCTATTTACTCAAATCATTTAAAAGGATTTCAGTCAACTTATGCACTTGTGTTCTCAATCTGTCAACAAGACTGAAGAATCTCAAATTTATAGACAACAGTAAGAAATACTGACCTACACATTAACAATCCCATCATCTATAGTTTGTTTTGTTTAATGGCATATTAACCCATCTATTTTCCAAAAGTGAATGTAATAGTGTGATTGGAGCTCAAACTTGCTAACTACGATGTTGCAGTCAGCATGTTAGCCACTACACCACAGCACACACCCCTAGCCATCGTCAATTATGATAAGCATTAAACCTAATTATAAGTATAATAGTCTGTTGGTAATAGCTGCATCAATATTTGACAATTCTTTTTTTTTCTGATTTTCAATTTTAGGGGAAAAAAAGAAGTAAGATTCAGTGATTGAGTATTCCAATTTCACCCTTAAGCACTAAAGCTACTCAGATTCATTTAATCATAGACCTATGAATGACCTTCACCTTTCTGGAATAAAACCAATATTCACCAAGAAATTCTTCAGTGAGGCATAGGAGGAGAATGTACACTTTCTCCTCTCTAGGCACACCTCTGACAATATTTTCTGTAAATTTTCAAGCAAAATAAAGATTAAATAACAGAAGGTGGTTAATGAAAAGGAGACAGTTTCATAATGAGAAATTAATATAATTTAAAAACTAAATTTAAATATTTTTTTTTATTTATTTTAGATGAAGATTGTCAATCATTAATTTTTATGAGAACTTTTCATTTTAGTTGCTTTTTAATTGAAACTCATTTCAGTTGTTATCACTGCAACAGTGAGAAACAGCACATATTAGAAATCAAATAAAATTAAGATAAAGAATAAAAATACAGGCCAACATTTAAAAAATAAATAAAATAAAATAAAATAACTCAGATCAAACCCAATGCATAGATTGTGTGAACAAAAAAACTGAATCAACCACTTAAAATCCAGTTGCGTAGCCCGAACACCAATACAACAAAAGGAAAGGCTTGATAAAATGAGAGATTATACATTCATTGGAAAGTATGTAAGTAGTATAGAATACTGGATTGTAAAAAAATGGTATAAATACCAACCAAAACTAATAACAGAACCAAAAAGCAACCCTTCTCTGGGACTTTGCTATCCAAACTGATAGAAAAATAAAGAACAATAGAGAAGATATAGTGGTTAAGAACTATAAAAAAAAAAAAAAACATGCCTTTTAATTTATATGTCAGTGCCAACAGATAACACATCAGTCAAAGAATATAAGTAAATACAAAGACCTGGAAACAAAAATTGAAAAACATGTTGCACCTTAAAATTGCCACTGGGCCAGTAATAGTGAAAGTCCTGGTAAGGATCAAGAAAGGAACAGATAAACATATTAACAAGATATCAAGCAGTCCAAGCCTATATGAAAAAAAAAATTGCATTTTGAGGAACTACTCATCTCCTTAGGAGAGTACTATCAATGCGAGTGAAAAATATCACCCAAAAGAGGTATCCAAAAACATCAATGCATATAATCACTATTTTCCCTCAATCGAGGTTTTAGGTTAAGAGCCAGTAAAGGATTGTAAGAATCAAAAAAGAACCCCCCCCTGAAAACTAAGTAATAATAAGGGGAGATGAATATGAATCTCACAAAGAGTATATATTTTACTGTTGTTTGATATGTTTCTTTGTTTAATAGCATATCAACCTATATGGGTTATTTAATGCAAAAGCTATCTCTGTAGAAGAACAGTAGAGGTACTATTTCTTTCAAGGATAAGAGGGTTCATACTTTTTCTAAGAGCATTAGTTTGAAAGTAAACATAATAGCATGATGGGAGTTTGAACTCTCCCTTTACTGTTGTTTCTGATATGTACTATTCTTTGCTTTCAGAGAGAACAATCCATGTGAGTTACAATTAAAAAGCAACCATAATTAATAGGAAGAAAGATATCTGTTAAAAAATATATTATTATCAAGAATAAGAATGGCAAATTTAAGCATTCTAAGAAGCTATAATTAAAGCAAAAATATTCCATTGTTTGAATCAATACTTGCCTAAAGGTTGTCATCAGTGGCTATTAAGTTTATTATAGAGATATGCTAAGTGCAACGGTTATCATCATAGGAAATAGAATCAGTGACCCAAGTTCAAATTAAAAATTAATAATAATCATAATGTTAAATTTAAGAGGCTATTATTAAAGCAAAAATATTCAATTGTTTGAATCATCAGTATTTGCCTAAAGGCTGTCATTGGTGGTTATTAAGCTCATTTATGGAAGTGCACTCAGTGTAATGGTTATTGACATAGAAAATAGAATCAGTGACATTAATTCAAATTCAAAATTAATAATAATCATAATGTTAAATTTAAGAGGCTATTATTAAAGCAAAAATATTCAATTGTTTGAATCATCAGTATTTGCCTAAAGGCTGTCATAGTGTAATGGTTATTGACATAGAAAATAGAATCAGTGACATTAATTCAAATTCTAGATGAGGCTATTTATATTTTACAATGCACTAACGCTCTTGGGGAAGGTATGAATCCATCCACTTCAGCAATAAGTAAATAGAATAAAATCTGATGTTGTGTCACTTCCTGCTCATGGTGGATAGTTTGGGTAAAATACATGCTTATCCTTATCAATAATTATATATATATATATATATATACACACACACAATTATATTATAAATTCTTTAAATAGAATGTAACCTAATCAAGAGCTTCATAAGGAAAGTATTCCATAAATTGCAGTTAATATTTATTGCCCATAAAAAAATCATAATCATTGGGACAAGTACAAAAACAGACCTTGTACTATTATTATTAAGTTACAAATTGGACAAGAAACTATTTTATTCATTAATTTAGAGCACTTAATAGCTATTATGAACAAAAACTACAGACATGACTGCTGCTCGGAAAAAAAACAGTGTTTTATTTTATTGGTATATGACTGATAGCCTATTGATAGCTGTCCATGCCTTTGTGAGTCGCGTGTTGATGTCATTCTCAGTTGATGAGATGCTACTTCTGAGGTAGGTGAACTTGTCCACTAGTTTCAGAGGACCACCCTATAGCATGGAGATGTCGCCTTTTTTTATTAAAGCACATGTATTCTGTTTTGTCAGCATTGATATGGAGGCCTATGTCACCTGTTGCTCATTCCAGACTATGTAGCAAGGGTTTGGCTTGGGTGGGTGATTTTGCTAGAAGCGTTATGTCATTGATGTAGTTTGCGTCTGTAATAGTTTGTTCGGGGTATCTTCTGCTTCTTTCCTTTGCCACCTTGAAACAATTTTCTTTCATTAAATCTATAGATGTTCTAAGCACATAGTCTAGGCAGATAAACAGATATAGGGCAATGTATCTCCTTGTAGTACACCTACTATAATGTTGAAGTAGTCTGTCTCCGTCCGGTGAGTGGACTTTTACTTTTGTGTTTTTATACAGCATCATTATGACTGCAATGGTTTCTTTGGAGAGTTGTGTCAATACTACTATATGGATGCACCACATGGACACTAACTAAATGTACAGAGAAAATGTTTGACGGTTATTACACAAGAATGCTGTGAGCTGTATTGAACAAGTCTTGGGGGCAATACCCAACAAAACAGCAGTTGTATGGCCACCTACCAGCCATCATGAAAACTATCAAAGTTAGACAAACCAGACTGCTGGAGAAGTAATGAAGAACTCATAAGCGATGTACTCCTGTGGACCCCTTCACATGGATGAGCAAAGTTTGGACAAACAGCTAGAACCTATATACAACAGCTCTGTGCCAATACAGGATGTAGTCTGGAAGACCTCCCAGGAAGGATGGACAATAGAGATGGGTGGTGAGAGATGGTCAGGGAGATCCGTGCTAGCAGCATGACATGACGATGATGAACATAAAACTCAATACTATGAGTCATTTTGCTTTTTTAAAGCAATATAAATACAAAATTGAATCAATATAATATCGATTATATTCACTATATTTATGTACATGCTAAAACATGAAACTACCTTGTTGGCAAGGCTTACAATGCACTAACTGTATCCCCTACAAAGGAATAAGACCCTAAACAGCATCTAGTGACAAGGCTCCAGTTTTGAAATACTAGAGAGCATAGAGTACTCCTTCATTGTCATTACTCCCAGGTCCATTCTGACCCAGGTTGGTTGACTTTGTTCTAGAGCATATCAACTGTCACAGGTTATATCTAACGCCAAATTCTGTTTATATATCGGCCATTGGCTTAATGAGTTCAGTGTTCACCAATGGTCCAGGAGACTGGGGTTCAGTCTCAGGTTGAGTCATACCAAAGACTTGACAAATGGTACTAGACACTGCCTTGCTTTACACTAAGCATTATAAGGTAAAGATCAAGGGCAAAGTGGAGCAATCAAGGAAATGGAGTAGCACCCTCCTATACACCTCAGTGTAGTAGCTATTGAAAAGGGAGCCTTTGGGTCAACCTCGATGAAGGAAGAAGCAAATATATAACCCTAACAGATACAACTCCGGGTCAGAATGAACCTTGGAGTAATGGCAATGATACGATTCTCCACATTCCCCAAAGCTCCAAAACTGGAGCCTCACCATTAAGTGGTTTCATGTCATATCCAGGACACACATTTGGGAAGGAGGGTGCTTACCTCTCAGCAGAGATGCAATCGGTCTATTGTACAACCCCAGCTGACTGGGCAGCATTTTTACCTGGAGTAGCAGTACCTGTTAGGGTTCCATCTACCGGTCAAATAGATCTATTTGAAAATTATTTGTATTTGATAGGAATACATGATACCATACAACTGTGTACAATAAACTCTTAACTATTTGAGCCTGGTGTACTGATGTTATTTTTATTTTCTTCCACACTGTAGCACTGGTTTACTGGTCTGGAAATCATACTCAAATGGCACAGGGTAAATTTAGGATTAGGAGCTCAGGGCTCAAAGGGTTAAGAAATGACTACATAAATATAAATATAGATATACCTCTAGGCATAAAATAATGCTTGATAGGTTGACATGCCATTAAAATCAATCAATCAATCAATAAAATATGCACACAATATGCCATTTTACTTTGTTAAGGTAATATATAAACACTGGATCAATATAATATCAATTATATTCACTATATCTGTTTACATGATAAAACATGAAAATTTGACACCTGTTTATTTTCAATACACTACCAGTCAAAAGTATTAGGTCACATTCAAATTTTTTCTCATGTTATTCTTTATTAAACAAGTTAAGCATCACAATATTTTTATTTATTACACTAAATACAAGTCTTCCTCTGTAATTTTGATCTTAGCATAACCAGTTATCTTTTGAAAAATTGATTTGAAGGGGTTTTTATTCTTTAGTATAGAGCATGAATAAGACATTTTCCAAAAGTTACATTATACCATCACTTGGACTCACATTAGACTATATTGTATATACACACACACACACACACACACACACACCTTCCCAGCAATGGATAAAATAGTAGGTAGGATTGTGTTCTCTAGCTTTGCTGGGGTGACCAATCTAGGAGAAGGAAAAACTCTGAATTCAAAACCTCAGTACTGTTCAGGAGAATCCATGGCTCACAGGTGCACAATTCTCATGATCAGCTTATTCAAGAAGTTTTGCTGGTTCTATACAAACCTTCACTACTATAAACAAATCACTTTAGTAGATACTTCAACAATTCATATCTTTAACTGAATTGTTGGGTTGTCATACATCGAGATTGACAGGAGAGTCCATTATATATATATAAACACACATACACTGGCCCATTGGGCTGGGAGACCAGGATTCAATGCCAGGTTGAGTCATACAAAATAAAAAAAAAAAAAAGGTACTTGCAGCCTCCCTGTTTAACACTGAATTATAAGGTATGGATCAAAGGTAAATGGAGCAATCCAGGGAAAAGAGTAGCGCCCTCCCCTACACCACGGTGTAGTGGCTATTGAAAAGAGAACTTTTGGGTCGCCCTCGACTAAGGTCGGCCAACTTACAACTTTAGATAGATAGATAGATAGATAGAGTCCTGGTCACAATTATTGGCACCCATGAAATTTCAGTGAATAATGTAGAAGATATCTGGTGAGGAAAAATCCCCGCCACAAAAAAAAAAAACCGAATCTAGTGAAACAGCTTTGATCTATTGACAATTCACAGTTGATAAAGAACAGAAAATGATAAAATAAAGAGTTTATAGGAATTTTGTTATTTTCCATTTCTGAAGTTACAGACAAAAATGAAAGAGTACCAATAGTCATGACCAGGGCACACATACACACACTTCTCAACTTAGACGTCGAAGTAAACAGACTGTAGTCAGATATAAAAGATTTATTATTATCATCATTATTAACCATAATATTTTCAAATGACAAATTATACAGTCATCAACTATGATGAATAAACAGTAAAAAAATAAACGTTAGAATTCAAGGCACTACTTCTAAAAATGATTTAAAGTAACTTATAAATTCAATGTTCATAATAAATAAATAAAAGAAATAGCTCAATAAATACATACATATATATAGTCACCGATAGTTTATTCATCTTTAAAAGTGTCAGCATCACTTAACAATTGCGAAATTACATCTGCACAAATTTGAAAGAAAAACAAAGAAAAAATGCAAATAACGATGTATAAATGCAAAGTATCTTTCTCTACATAATGTTAAAATATAAAGAAATAAATGATAAAGCTTGGTTCCTTGTGTTAAACTTATAAAAAAAAGCTAAATATGATGTAGTGAAATTTCATAAGAGAAGTTTCTTTTTTAAATAAAAAAATTTAAACTAAAATCGTAATATTGATTATGAATCTGTATATAATTCAAACATATGTAATCAGTTTATAATTTGATTGATAAATTGAGAATAAGATACAAAGAATAATTAAATAAGTAATCATCACTTTCCTCACTGACTTTAAAAATACATAGCTATCTTAGAACGATGAAAAAAAACATCCATTCACTTAGGCTGTCGGCGTTTACTATTCGCAGGTCAAAATGGACCAAATGGTAAGATTTTTTCCGACTTCCTTCCAAGCAGAAAGGTCATTTTAATGTGGGGAGTCATGGAAGAAGCAAGCCTCCTCTAGTAGATGCTTTTTAAAAAATTGCTAACATTATGTCAGTATTCTCCTTGAGAGAATAAACCTACATCATTGACTATATTCAAGTGTGCAGCATGACCCAGAAGATGTCTTGCATAACAGAGTGATGCTTGCTCTACATGGAGAGGGGCTCAGAAAAAGTGGCCCAAGCAAAACTAATTTCTTACACCTCCAGTTGGCAAAGTGCAGTCAATGGGTTTCTTCTCATGCAATCAAACAACAAGGAAGAAAAGGTACACACCCACTTGCAAAGGTGTGAAAGAAGTAGATTTGGCATGCTGGAAAATCAGAACCATGCTTGTCACCGTTGACAACGGTCATCAAAAAAGTCATTACACTCTAATTGCACAAGAACTATTAAAACTGAATGTTCACATCCAGAGGAAAGTAGCGTAAAAGAGCACAGCGTTGGATATACCAACTACTGGTCAGGCAAATCAGCAGCAGACAGATGCCTTTAAGAAATTCTATTACTTCGAAACTTGAAATCTGCCAACAGGTTATTCTGACCACTTCGTCTTTATGCAACTTTCACTGAGTAATCAGCAATATACCACATTCTTCAGTGTATACACCCCAACTCTTCAAGTGGATCATGCAAAAAAAAATTTTTTTTTTCTGATCTGTATTCTCCTACAATTCATCTCTTCAGACAATGTCATAATCCTTGGTGATTTCAATGCCAGAGTGGGCCGGGATTCTGTGACCTCGAAGGGAGTGCTTAGGAAACATGGTGTAGTTAAGGGTAATAACAATGAGTACTTTAATATAGCATGAACTTGTCATCATCATGAACACTATCTTCTAGCAGAAAGGATGCATCTTTGGTTCAAACAGTGGAACCTCATTGACTATATTTTAGTGAGTCATATCAGAGTGATGCCCAATGCAGAATGTCACACTGATCATTGTCTTTTTTTAATGCAAATTCAAATTACACTTTAAACTCAAACCCTAGAAAGGGGAGACCCTCTAAAAAAAGTTCTAGGTCAGAAGTTTCCAATAAGTCCTTCAGTCAAAGCTTGAAGATGCAAGCGTCCTCACACATCAATCTTCAGAAACACTTTGGAAAAAACTCGAGACTGGCATTCTGCCGACATATATGGAAATCCTTGGGTTCTCTTCAATGATAAAGTCTAGTTTGATGAGAGCAAGGAGGAAATTCAAGAAATGCTGGAGAAGAAGAGATCAAGCTCAATCACCTTGTTCGGAAAAAAAAAAAGAAGCTACATTCTATTTTGTATGCCATGATCTCCAAGGCAAGCTTCAAGAGATCAAGTAGTTGACCAACCTCACTGAAAGAATACAGCTGTGTGCAGACATCAGGAACATCAGGTGCTTCTATGAAGCCATAAAGGTCGTGAATTGCCCAACATATCAGGTCCAGAGTCTTTTGTGCAGTGCAAATGGCTAGGTGCTCTTCACAGGGCATCCAACCTAAGCCATTGGTAAGGGCATTTCCAGGCCCGCTTCAGTGATAATCACACTGTTCCTCAACAACCAGTTAAAATGGAACAGAGTTGTGTATCACTTAGTGTCGCCACTAATGACACTTTGAGCAGTTCCACCAGTGTTGCCTCCATTCCATCCTCAACATTTACTGGAGTGACTTCATCACCAATATTGAAGTCCTTGAACATGTGAAGATTACTAGCATCAAGGCAATGCTACTTGAGTCCTGGCCACACAGGAGAGGACATGTGTCTCGGATGAGAAATCATTGCTTACCCAAAATCACATTGTATCTTGAACTATTGACTGGCCATTGTGACAGAAGGGCACCCAAGAAGCAATACAAGGACTGCTTGAGAAAATCCCTTGGTGCCTATCACATTGATCATCACTGATGATCCACTCTACCAGAGAATCATAATGCTTGGTGTCTCACCATTAACCATGTTTTCTCCTCCTTTGAAAACATCCACGGAGCCATCCTCAAGGACAAAGGGTGCAGGAGGAAAAAAAACACAGAACTAGGTCATCAAAACCTGACTACATCTTCAGCTGCAACAACTACTCGGCCCCACAGTGGCTTTGTCAACTGCAAACTTCTATGCAGTCAATGTGGACCACCCCCTCTTAAATCTTCACTTATGAAGCCAAGTTATTAAGATGAGGCATCCCTTAAAAGGATATAATCCTTTTATCAGTTAATAATTCTATTAAGTCATTTTTACAGCATAAAACTTATCTGTTTATATCTCACTTACATTGCAATATTTACTCATAATTAGACCCTAATTCCCCATTTATAAGGAAAAGCAACAGCTATGATCAGACACCATATCTTAAAACTAGTTGTTGTCAGTAGCAAGTCGTAGGTTCACTAACAAGTATTACAACTCAGGTTTGTCCTATCTGCTCTTGTACATGATTAGTGTTTGACCAATGATTCCTATATGTTTTATGCTTGCTAGTGTTTTTCATCATACACAAGATATTTCTAAAGATAAATTTCAAGGTAAATAACAATTCTATCAAATGTGTTCAGTATTCTTTAAAATTTTTTAAAAAAATCCCAAAAAACTGAACATTTGCAATTAAAATATGAATCCATTTTTTGTGTGTCAATCTATCCATAGATGTGTGGATAATATAACAATTATTGGCATATGAAAGGGAATTTGCAAACTGATTTCAAATTCCCACTGAAATTGTTTCTATTCACTTTATACAATGGCCTTGAGAAAGACACAAATCCACCTGTTCTCCTTTTAGCTAGGGTTAAAATATTAGGGCAAATTAAATTTTTTCGAACCTTGGTGGGGCAACTATTTTAGAGGAAAGTCAACTTGGAAATAAAACTCCCAGCCAGCATGATAAAGTAAGAATTAATACGCCCCATGTTCTGAAGACCTTGGAAAAATTTTGACTCCTGTAGAAGCTCAGGGAAAATGGCTGATATGTACATGTATATGTGTGTACTAAAATTATATTTGTATATGCCACCATAAACTAGCAAAAGCAGGACATCATAGTGAGATTTTTACACAAAATGCACCAACTTTGAGAATACAACAATTTACAATCCAATTTGCAACTGAATTATTATCTTGTGGAGGTTTGCATTTATGCTGGACATAATTAAAAAAAAAATCCAAAACTTTATATAATGGAGATAACTATGAAATGTTAATTAGAATCCTTAATTCCTTTCTAAACAGAAACAATACAATCATGGACTGTTGCTACAATGGGTACCCAATGTGTTCACCAATCAGCTAGTAGATACTTAATATCTATATTATTCAATATCAATGATCTATACATTTCTCATAGATTTCTTATATATTTACTCACACTGTAATGAGATTGTGGAGAGCAGGAGTCAGACACCAATAAAAAGATCAAGTTTTATATATACATGGCCTAAAAACTATGCCCCTAGGAGGAATGCTTCCTGCAGAGCACCCCACATTAAAATGACCTTGTGTTCCATTCCAACACCATGGAGAGGAGGTAAATACAATGATTTAAAATCCATTACTTACAAATGTACAATTCTTTGAGAATAACAATATTGATTTTATGCTGGAACTTGTCCCACTTAAAAGATTAAAATTATCCCCCTCACCTTCAGCCAGGGGTCTGGTAGGGGTTATTTAATGTAATAAAAGTACAATGGGCCTATTCTTACTTTTAGTGATTTTGTGTTACACAAGAAAAGTTATCAAGTTAATGCTATGTTAATGATATGAATATTTGTATGAAGTAAAGGATATGGAAAAATTCAGTAATAGAAATGACATTAAGATAAAAAAAAATCCTCATGATCATCACCTTAACCATGACATGATTACCACTATATATCTTTGTCAACATTGTTTGAGAATTTTACAAATAAAAAGTTATAAAAATAATGATATCTTCTTCCGCTGCATCTATTAGGCCTGAAGACTTGTCAGCTGCTCATTGTTGTTGCCACTTGTATTCTTTTTATATATCTTGAGGTGGAAGTGATAATTGCATTTCTGTTTAGTATTTATGATTATCCCATACTTTATCGAAGCTAGAATTAAAAGAGTTTAAGGTTTGGTTTGGTTTCTTTGTTTAATGTCATATCAACCTTTGTAGGTTATTTAATGCCAAAGCCATTCTCCTGAAAGAACAGTAGTGCTACTATTTAGCCCATAGCTGGGAGGATAAGGAGGTTTATACCTTTCCCAAGGGTATTTGCCTGAAAGGGAACGTAATAGCATGACTGGAATATGAACTCGCTTACTATGGTTCTGCAGTCCATTACTTTAACCATTACACCACGAGGACACTCCCTAAAAGAGTTTAAGGAGAGGGCATTTATGACTGCTGATGGTAGTTTGGTTCCAAGAATCAACCACCCTATTGCTAAAAAAAATATTTGTCTGTAGGTTATCTTGCAGTATCTTGTCAAAAGTCTTAGTTCATGTCCCTTAATAATACTTTCTTGATCAATGAGAAGGTTGGGATTTGCAGAGTAAAGACCATATGTCTATTTGTTTACTTCAATCAACAATAATACAGATTAGGCCACTTGATCATCTTCACTTTTTCTTCATATGGAATGTTCTTTAATTCAGGTATCAATTGAGTGGCTTTTTTTGTATTCCTTTAATGAGATTTCTATTCTAAATGAGTTTTGGGGAACAAACAAAATTAATAAATTCTTTGTTGGGTCTTACAAAATCAATAAACAAATTTATCAACATCCCAACATCCACCTATTTATATTTCATTTGCTTCATTAAGTTGAATTTTGATATGTTCAGAGCATGTTAGCACTGGATGCATATTCAAAAATGACAGAATTTTTTTTAAAAAACAGAACGTAAATTATTACTAATCAAAAGTTATATAGAGTAAATTTTAAAAATCTTGCAATGGACTAAATTTTTTCAAAAATCAAAAGTTATAAATCAAATTGTTACAAAATGTTAGACTAATTTTTACAAAGAATCTTTTGATTATACTTTTCATTATAACCTTGATAGATTTAATAGGAGGTACTAACAGCTATATCAGGCTTTTATCTTGTAGAAATAATTTTCAAGGCTAAAATTGGGATCAATATTAGAGATAAACTTACGAAAGTATATAAGCAGGTGAATGAAAATAGACAAGGTAAGATACCAGACCTAACAAAAAGTGGGTCATAAGAATACTATGTCCCTCTGCATGAAATAAAGGGTGATCCTCAAAGTTTAGTAGATGTAAAATACACCTGAAGAAAGTTGGAAAGTACACTGACCAAAACACGATAAAAAATACTACTATGTGAATGCTAGTCTGAAAAAGAAAAAAAAAATCCTAAAGGAAGTAGAAATTCACGGTCAGTTATAATGAATAAACAGAGCACATGACCATCTTGATAATTAAGCTAGTGCTGTATGAAGCTGAATCATGATGTGTTGGCAGGGGTTTTAAATTAAGAGTTGGTTGTCTTTCTTCAACACTGGTTAACCACCATGGCTAGAGAGCCTACTCTGCTCTATTGTACCCTAAACTTAGGATGGAACAACTACAAAAAAGTTCTTGCACTAAAGTTGTTCTGCCCTTGAGACATTATTACTGATGGAAGAAATATAGAAGAAAAAATTACCCCACTTGAAGAATCTCTAAACAAAAGCCAAGTCAGACTGAAGGCTCTTTTTAATTGCAGACCTGATGTGAAAACTTTCATTTTCATAAAGCAAATAGAATGATCTAATTCACATAACTTTTGTGTAAGTGGCTATTTGTAATGTGACTCATTCATATGCACAGTGATCTAATTCACATAACTTTTGTGTAAGTTGCTATTTGTAATGTGACTCATTCATATGCACAGTGATCTAATTCACATAACTTTTGTGTAAGTGGCTATTTGTAATGTGACTCATTCATATGCACAGTGATCTAATTCACATAACTTTTGTGTAAGTGGCTATTTGTAATGTGACTCATTCATATGCACAGTGATCTAATTCACATAACTTTTGTGTAAGTGGCTATTTGTAATGTGACTCATTCATATGCACAGGTTTGAATCCTTATGCCACTATCACTTATAAATATGCATGAGTTATCATGTATATAAGGATTGACACAAGTGAGTTCATCAATGACCATTGAAAAAAAATCAGAAAAAGAGTGATATATGATTGGAGCATATAGAGCAGAACATTGAGAGAGAGAGAGAAGGAGAAGGAAAATGTTCTGTTTGTTAGTGAGAGGAAAGGAAAACAAGCTCTGCTTTGGAAGTTCCTCAGAAAGATGATAAGAGAATAAGCAAATCTTGGCATTCCTTCTGACACCCAACACCACAGTTCCTTGATTCAGTTATCCTGCCAACACAGATTCTTTTGAGAACTGATTGAGAGAAATTAGCTTAGGAAGTTATTGTGGTATAGAATGGGAAGGGTTAATACGAAGATAACAACTTTCACAATGAATAAACATTTTTCTTATAGTTTTACTTTTAAAACAACTGACTTTTTTCTGTTCTAGAAGTTTGCCATATTTTTATGCTTTCTCTTTGAAGCAGAACCAGCAGCACTCAAAGATAGTTCAATCAATTATGTCATCAAACCTTCAGCAGATCTTTCAACACAATGCAGGTGGCAGAAAGTTTTGGCAGTGTAAGATCAAACTAAATAGTGAGAGTAATAGTCAAAATATGGATTTACTCAATGCTGCGGCCAAAGCTGGATGTAACCTAAGGTCAATTTTTAAGTGGAGTATAGCTTGTTTGAATTCAGAGTTTATCTTCTCCTAGGCTGGTTGCTGTATCATGGTGAAAGAATACAGTCTGCATTACTATTTACCCAAAGATGGGTGGAGAACAGATGGATTCATGCCTTTCCTAAGGGCATTAGCATACAGTGAAATGCAAGCTGCCATTGTCCAGGATTTGAATTCATTTAGTGCAATGATGACTGTAAATTTATACAAATATTTATTGAGCATCCAACTTGATGCCCAATATTCCAGGAGTGTTCCAGGATTCCAGAACTAGAACCCTACTCTCAGATGCAATTTAGTGTCATACCCAGGACAGCCTTTGTGGAAGGAGGTCTTACCATCCACCTGCAGAGAATAGAGTTAGCATAGTCTAAGCTCCACCAATAAGACATAGGGTTTCCTATATCAAAATAACATATATTAGTTGTATTATTATTAATCTTTGGTTAACATTTTCTCAATTTGAAGCTGAATATGTTTTTACCCAACCCTTCTACCATGGGCAAGATGAGACATAGGGTAAATCTTTAAGAGTACAGCAGTTTTGAATTTTGAGTTTTCCTTTTGCTAGACCAGTTGCCTTACTAAGACCAATTTATCCTATTCACCAACCAGCTAATGAACTCAAGATGACAATTCCATTTCCTATGAAAATAACCTTTATACCATTAGTGCCCAATATTTAATACTATTTATGCCCAAACAAAAATCTCACTACAAGGTGCCATTTTTGCTGTGTTATTGTGACAGACATACAAAAATCAAATGATTATAATAAAGATACTGTTCATAGAAGATTTGGTAATATTTTGTGTGACAAATGTTCAAAATGGATCTCAAGTAATCATGTTGCCAAAGACTGCAAAGACTGCTAATTAAAACCTGCCGACTATATACTTATGTTAGTATGGTGAAAACAATTTTCTTTGAAAATGTCACACATTGTAATGCATAATATTATGTGGAAATGAATATCTTGGTATGCAAGAAAGCTTTTACCTGCAATGTTCTATTCATAGTTATTATAATGTACATTGAATACAAAACCTACCATGCATATCGGGTTTTATGAAAAGGTTTATATCTTTCTTTCACAATAGCAAGAGGGATAACACAGAGAGGTGATGGCTAGAGTTTGTTTCACAAAGGGTGCATTGTTCGGAACAGTTACTACAAGTTGTTTATACAGCCTGTGATATCACAGGTGGGATTTATAAAACAAATATATCAAGACTGATTGTTCTAATTATTAAATATAAAGTATTACAACAAATACTAAACAAAATTTTTTTTATATATAAAGCAAGCTATACCAACTCATTGGCCTAGTGAGTAGAGTGTCTGCCAATGGTCCGGGAGACCTGGGTTCAAACCCAGGTCGCGTCATACCAAAGACTTTAAAAATGGTACTTGAAACCTCCTTGCTTAACACTCAGCAATATAAGGTATGTATCAAGGGTAAAGTGGAGCAATCCAGGGAAAGGAGTAGCGCCCTCCCCTACACCCCGGTGCAGTAGCTATTGAAAAGGGAGCCTTCTGGTCGTCCTCGACTACAGTTGCCAACTTATTGGTTTTATGGCTTGATCGTGATTTAATGTCAAATCCTGTTTATACAGATATTATCTATGACTTTTTAATTGAAAAGTTTGTAGGTAACATTCTTTAAACAAACCAGAGCTCATTTGTTGACTCACAGTTAAATGGTTTCTAGTATTTTTATATAATGTTTGCACACAGATAAATGGTTTTAAGTAATGCTATCTAGCACTAGTAGTTCTATTTGCACTCAGTTGAATGGTTTCAAGTATTGCTATTTAATACTGATAATTCAATTTGATATTAATCATTTGTTTACACACAATGGTTAAACAGTTCTATTTGACCCATAGATGGTTTTCTAACAGGCAGTGCCACCCCAGGTCAGAGTGGACCTGAAAGTAATGGTAATGGAGGGGCACACCACATTCCCCAAAACTCCATGACCATCAAATGGCTTAGTGACATATCCTGGACACTCGTTTTGAGAGGGTCTTACCCCTTTTCAGCAGAGATGCAATTGACACATTGTACAGTTCCAGCCAACTGGGCGAAAGATATTTTTTCTAAACCAATATTCTATTATTCTTAGTCAAAAATTTATACAATCAAAACGGATATTATTAGGTATTATTAATTACCAAACTCTACTGGATTTAAACAATGTAACCAAAAATAAGTACAGCCCTTGTATACATTTTTGTGGTTTTATTTTTGGTTGCAGATTTTCACTAATGCAATAAATGATAATGTCTTGTTACAGAGTTTCTACGCTGTAATACATAATACCTAATAATATCCGTTTTGGTTGTATCATGTTCCACTAGAAATAATAAAACCCTGGTATCTTTGGTCTAGAAGAAAATTAACATTTTATCAAAAATTGTTAGAAATGCGCTTTTTATTCTATCTATATTGTTACATTTGTCAAGGGTAAAAAAATAAAATAAATTTTTTTTTTATATCGATAACTCAAAAACTAATTTTTCTAATAAATACTTTTCATATTTCTTAAAACGAAATATATTCATTTCTAAGTAGAGTAACTCAAAAACATAAAAAGAAAGATAGAAAGAAACTATTTACAGAATAAACAAATACTTTTCATTTGAAATTTTCCACCAAAAAATAAATGACACATTTCTAATTCTTAGTTTCTTATTGTTAGATTTCTATAGGGTAAAAAAAAAAAATTAAAAAACATACGAATACATTTTTTATCACTGTAACTCAACTGAATTTAGAATTTTGTTAAAAAAATGTTTCAAACCACTCACCAGTTTAGAGTTACATTGTTTGAAAACAATATCTTAAATGTAAAAAAAAAAAAAAAAAAAAAAAAAAATCCTAAAATAAAAGAATATTACGTGTATTCTTAGATTCTTTTATCTTTAAATTTTTGGATAAAAAATTTAAAATTATAAACTAAAAGAATTGTTCTATAAATAAGCACTAGTGGAGGTGCCTGTGGTGTAATGGTTATCATCGTAGGAAATGGACACGGCGACATGAGTTCAAATCCTGGACGCGGCCTATTGCATTTCACATAGCACTATTACCCTTGGGAAAGGTATGGGTAAATAGTAGGACAGACTGGGTTCTTCAGCCTTAGTGAGACAACTAGTCTAGAAGGAAAACTCTGAATTCAAACCTGTTAAACTCCGCTTAAAAATTGACCTTGTGTCATATCCTGCCGAGCCGAGGGGTTGGTAAATAGGATAAATGAGCACTAATTGTAAAAAATAAAAATTCATTAAAGACTCCTTCCCCTCCAAAAAATCATGAAAATGTTTTAACCCTTTTATCAACCCTATGGGCTGAGGCTGTAGAATACACCGACGGCTGACTCGGAAGGCATGACGACGGCATCGTAGTGGTTGAGGAGGCAACCGAAGTGATCAGGTGACTTGCAACACTCCACTTTGGTCCTTACTGGACTAGACGAGCGGTCGGAAAGGCCCGATTTGACCTATCGGCTTGTCAAGTCAAGCACCTTCGTAAGAAATGGACATGGCGACACGAATTCAAATCCTGGACAAGGCTATTTACATTTCACATAGAGCTAATACCCTTGGGCAAGGTATGAATGCAACTATTCTCCCTCCAGCTATGGGTAAATAGTAGGGCAGACTGGATTCTTTAAACTTCTTATGACAACCGGTCTAGGAGAAGGAAAACTCTTAGTTTAAACTTGTTAAACTCAGCTTAAAAAACTGACCTTATCCCGCATCATGCAGGTGTGGAGGGGTTGGTAAATACTTAAATAAATATATAATTGTCCTAACTGTATTATTCAAATTGCTCTTGTGGCAAACAAGTACCCAATCGTATTTTATCTTGCAGGTGCTAGAATTCGATGGCTGAGGGTCAATTGCGCTGAGATAGCAATACGTGAAACCATTTAACTTAGTGCAAACAAATGATTGATATTAAAAGGTATTGTTAGTATTGGCAATACTTGAAACCATTTAACTGTGTACAAACGAATGAATAATGTTGAATAGAATTATTAGTACTTGTGAGCAATACCTTAAACCCTATTGTGTCTTGGGTATGACATTAAACTATCTCTGATGGTAAGTCTCCAGTTTTGGAATTTGGGGAACGTAGAGTACCCCTTCATTTTAATTACTCTAAGGTCCACTTTTACCCAGAGTGGTAATACGTGTTAGGGCTTCATCTATGGGTCAAATAGAACTATTCCATTATTTAGTAAACTTGAAACCATTTTACTGTGTGCAAACGAACGAATAATGTTGAATAGAATTATTAGTGTAAGATAATAATACTTGAAACCATTAAGAAATGATTAATACTAAACAGAATGATTAGTATTAGATTGCAATAATTGAAACCATTTAACAATGTAAAAACACATGAGTTCATATAAAAGTTACCGACAAACTATTTACTTACAAATCATATGTATAAACAGGATTTGACATTAGTTTGGTTTCTTTGTTTAATGGCATATCAACTCTTTTTAGGTTATTTAATGCCAAAGCTATTCTCCTAGAAGAACAGCAGTGGTACTATTTAACCCATAGCTGGGAGGATAAGGGGGTTCATACCTTTCCCAAGGGTATTTGCCCGAAAGTGAACGTAATAGCGCGACTGGAGTACGAACTCGCGTACTACGATTCCGCAGTCCATCGCTTTAGCCATTACACCACGAGGACACCCCCGGATTTGACATTAAATGACCACCAAGGGTTGATATGCCGTTAAATAAATAACCTAATCTATTAAATAGAATTGTAAGTATTAAAACAGCAATACTTGAAAACATTTAACTGTGCAAACAAATGAGCTTTGGTTAGTTGATAAATAATGTTACCTACAAACTTTTCACTTACAATTTATACATATAACAGGGTGTGGCATTAAGGGTTGATATGTCATAAAACACAATCAAACCAAACCAGTATTGATTGAATTATTTTATCATTTTAAATGTAAACTAAAAAAATTAAATTACAAAAAAAAAAAACTATTCAAAATTAAGACTATTTTTTATTTGAATTAATAGACAAAAATCAATCGACTACAAATAAAAACATTTTTAATTCTTAGTAATTCTAAATAATTCCCCGCCCCCTTACTTCTATCTCGTTCATAAGTATTTCTAAAACCCTTTTAATTCAGTCATGAACCAGGTACTTCTGCTAGTATGTAATAAAAGTTAGCAATATAATAGAATATTCATAGGACGGTGAATGAAAATCACCATAGTAACATTTAGCATTAAAAGAATGTATGGAATTAGATAGATAGATAGATAGATAGATAGATAGATAGATAGATAGATAGATAGAAGAATGGACGCTACTGCTATAGATACTTGGGATGAAGATATAAATGGAATGTGATAGATTCAAATAATGTCTTGATAAAGAGATTCAAATAATTTTGTTAAGTTGTTAAAGATAGATACTCCGACTAGAGGTAGATATAGAGTGAAGTAGAAAGGTATCTAGTCATTTACTGAGCATTATTTAGTGTGGTACAATGCCAGAAATATTTGGCACCTAGTGAGAATCGGACTCACTATCAATAATCTGACAGCTTAGTTTGCCAACCATTTACACCGTGAAAGGCACCCTAGGTATTAAATAATGGAACAGATAAATAGATACTAATACTTATATGAAGATATGAATAAAATAGAATCAATGAATAATATTAGTGAATAAGAATAGAATTGTATAAATAGATATACTTGATGTAGATATGATTGGTTTCTTTGTTTAATGGCCTATTAACCGTCGAGGGTTATTTAATGCCAAAACCAAAACCATCACAGCAGTGATACTATTTAACCTTCTGCGGGAGGGGAATAATAGGGTTTATACTTTTCCCCAAGGCTATTAGTCAAAAAGTGAATGCTATAACGCGACTAGAGTTCGAACTTGCTTACTTCGAGACCGTGAGGATATGAATAGAATAAGATCTGTAATATATATGAATGAATTGAAGTAGAATTAAATTAGTACATAAACAGAACAGGATAGATAGATATACTACTGAAGATGGAGATATGAATTGAGTGGGTATATGTAAGGAATAAATTGGAATTATTTGCCTAGAGGATATTTATTTGCCTCCTTAGGAGGCCAAAATGTGACACAAGGTTGGTTAAGTGTGGTGGTAGTTTTTATTCATTTATTTATTTATCTATTACGAAAACTGATTTTCTTCAAAGACAGATTACATTATTATTGACTCTACACTTGGAATACCGAGACCCCATTTCCCATATCCATTATTTGGCCCTGTATTGTACTCGAGCATGAACAGTGAATACCCAAGAAGGAATGAGGTAGTAATGTAAGGTACAATCAGAAGTAGGTGGACGAACGATGAAATTAGTAGTAGGGAATGGTGAAGTGAAAAACAAAAAACAAACAATGGACACTAAATAAATAAATATGAAGAACAGTGCTTGAGTACCCGGTAACTTAGTTAGCTACTATTAATACAATCTAAAGATAGAAATGAAACGAGAATGTCACGAAAAACGAACTTAAAAATAAGTCTTATTAGACAAAAACAAAAGACAGTGTATATACACATAAAATCAACCAATCTTCTTTGTTTGTTTGTTTGTTTGTTTGTTTGTGTTTTTTTTTCTTTTTCTTGCTGGCTAATGATTTTTATTTCTTGTTTAGAAATAAAAGCAGATTTACTCTAAATAATAATAATAATAATAATCAATAATCACATTCATTTAATTTGTTATTATCCAAAGCAGATGATTTATTTGTTTGTTCTTTTTTTGGCGCTTACAAAAGAAATCAATGAAGTGTTTAACCAAATGAATAAATAAAATCTTTTTTTAAAATCAATTTTTAGGGGTAAAAGAATGACGAGAACTTGACTGTGTCCGGTAGAAAAATGAAAGATAGAGAAGTTGTTGAATCAATTCTTTAAAAAACAAAAATGTATATTTATATACCTTTTTCTTTTCATAATGAATTTTAAGACTACAACAAATATTTACTGGGTTCAAAAGACAGATAGACAGTGAAAAAGAAATTACGAAGAAAAAAATGTTTACTTACCTAGCCATGTAAAAAAATGAAGTGTGAAATGCACCCTAAGATGCAACTGATCTCTTTTTCTTAACACTTTTTCTTTGGAAATAATATTGTGATTCTTTTTAAGTTGTCTCCATAGCATCCGGGTGATATGCACCCAAACTTGGGTGACTGGTACATTTAAAAAGATACACTGATAGAATTTTTTATGAGTGGGTAAGAAAAACAGATCATAACATAACAACACACGTATTAAAAATGGTGCCTTGCTCGAGTTCGGCTGCTGATAAAACAGAATAACAGAATAATAGAATAGGCAGATATCAACTCAATTTCCTAAGAGAGAGAGAGAGAGAGATTAACGGAATAATAGAATTATCGAGTGTGTTAAATTTGCAAGTGAAACCAATTAGCTACTATAAAAAGGTTTATTCTGCACCTGTTCATTTTTTATAGTGATTCTGACTATTCTTCACTTGTGAAATATCCACCTTTTCCCGTTCCAGTCTCTTGGAATTTTTTTTCTTCCATTTCGGCGCCTGCCGATTAACGACATTACAAGTTTCGTAGGAGATTACAGTTCAGTTATAGCCTCATTGGGTACTCCACCATTGTGGCCTTGTGCAGCCTAAGCTAAATGTTATATCGATCGACGAGTCAGCTTAATGAAAGTTGAAACAAGTTACGTGAGTACTGAGTGAGGTATCTAGTGATGATTGCACATAAAAGCTATCTGTGTGGCAGGTGCACTTCTAAGTTATCAAAGATAAGCCAGGAGGTGGGAGATTAGCCGTGGCGTAGTGGCAAATGTGCCGGACTGCAACATCGGAGTTAGCGAGTTCAAAGTCCAATCGTACTATTACTTTCCCTTTTTGACTAATACCTTTGAAAAAGTTATGAATCCCCTGTTCTACTAGATATTTGTAAAATAGTACCACTACTGTTTTACTGCCAAGATGGCTTTGGCATTGAATAACCCACAAAAGTTGATACGTCATTAAACCAATGGCCTTTTCATCGATTTACACCATTTTATTTAGTAATTTACCATGCTTAACTTAGTTGTGGCACAAGGCCAGAAGTATGGGGCACCTAGTAAGAATCGAACTCACTAATAATGGTTTGTTAATCCAGTTTGCTAACCATTACACCACGTGAGGGGCCCAAGTAGTAATTTACTAAACTTTTTCCTTAGATGTGGCACAAGGTTGTATGATGAGACTCGAACTCACACGCGAAGGTTTACTAATCTAGCTTGCAAACCATTACCCCACCCGAAGAGCCCATCATTATTCTATTTATATCCATACCAAGACTATAGCAAATAACACGATTATGTGATGGGAGTTCGATTTTCAAGTTGAGTAAAAGTGGTTTTAATTAAGAGTTTTTCTTCTCCTAGATTGGTCATCACGAATGTGACCTGAGAGCATGAATTCCTACTGTATCAGTCATCGCTTTTGGCAAAGTTTTTTTAGATAGCATCCAGTATCCGCATAGAGCTGATCGATTAACACAGGTGTGTCCAAGTGTATGAGTCCATAGGAAAACATCGCTTACGAGTTCGTGCTTACTTGACAAGCAAGTTTTGATCATCTCATTCGGAAGTTTTGTGAAATGGGAGGTAAGTGGCCGTACAACTACTATTTTGTAAGCTGCTGCTTCCAAGATTTAAATCAGCATGGAGATTTTTTAGTAGTTCCCAGTTAGCTTTTTCTCCAGACGTTTAGTCCAGTTGGTGCAAATATACAGTAGTGTTGACATAGTTACAACTTGGAAGCCTAGGCAAAAGAACCCGGTCTGTCCTAATATTTATCCATTGCTGGGGACAAAACAGATGGATTCGTGCTTTTCCCCAGGGGTATTGGCAGAAAGCGAAACACAAACAGCATTGTACAGGATTTCAACCCAGGTCGCCAATTCCATTTCCTATGACAATAACAATTACGTTAACCATAACTGAACGCCATCTAACAGGAGACTTAAGTTACGACTAAGGTACAATAACAAAGAAAACTTATCTAATGACTTGTTGGTGATTTCCAACTGTAGAGAAATGTTATATCAAGCGTATGGTCGCAAGGAAAGAACAAAACAGAATTGCAAATCAAACGACAAGAAGACAAGTGAAGAATTTAACAACTGTATTAAAAACAAAAGAAACAAAATGTTCAAATAACTGTGTTGCTGAGTATGAGAATGTATGTGAAATTGAGGAGTAAAATTTTCGGTAGTTGTATTGGTAAGAATCATTTGATTTTTGGAATTTTGACGTGTGTTTAATGGTAGTACAATTGAGAAATAAAAATGTTCCAATATTTGTGTTGATAGGAGTGAGTTAGAGACTTACGCGATCAACTAGAGTTTATGTCGACCGGGAAGGACAATGCCAGCATTGAATAAATGGAATGTAGATGCGGGTAGTGATTCTCGGCCCACGCGATTTCCATCAAAAGACGCAGTAGAAAGGTTAAGACGAGTGTGGTGTGATGTTGAATATTGCAGGTGTCGGCGGTCGCTGTCTAGCTTCGCCTTCTTTTTGTCTGGATATCGAAAGAATCACGTCTTTTATAATTCTCCCATCTTCGAATTGGTCTTTATTTTTTCCGTGAAGGTCATAGATTGGTCGAAAAATTACTTTTAAATTTATTTTTTATGATAAATTCCATCAACATTTCACTCTGCGCGCTGCCTATGCACAGAGGCACATTTTTTTATTTTAAAATAATCTCGGCCCCGGCAATATCCGGTGAGTGCTCTCCTTTCCTGTTAATTGGAATTGTCATTATTTTGTTTGTACGATAAATCGGAAGAGACCTCTATCAGTCATATAATAGATACAATGAATTATTGACTCCCTTGGAGAATTATCATATTTGTTAGGGTGTTAGGGTTCATGATGTAGGGCGTCACATGACAGTTCCAGAAACATTATCACGCTCTTTTGCCTCTGTTCTATAAACTGTAGAGACGTTGTCTCTGACTCTACCATGGAACAATAAAGGCCCATGGCTATATTACGAACGCTTGTCAAGTAAGCCTTTTTCGATTTTGTCTCCTGGCAAATACTGCTTGTCCATTAAGCATTGTGCTTAATTCTACTATGGAACACATCTGTTAATTCTTTTTTATAAACTCCTTGTATGTATATTATGCATATTAGCAGAAATATACGTCCTCTGAGCGTAAGTATTCATGTTTTAACGCAATCAAATATCACACTGAATTAGAAATACTTATTAAACTAATATAAAAAGATTACTTGCTTGTTTGTTTGTTTGGGTTTTATGGCATATCTACCTTTCTAGGTTATATAATGCCAATTCCATTTTTATACGAATAAATAGTTCTATTACAAACAATTCAGTTTAGCATAAGTACACTGTTTAATTGTCAAAACATTTCTATTTCAAGCTATTCAGTTTTGTCAAACAGTTCTAATTCAAAGAATTTAGTTTAGTATAGGGATAATTTTTGTTTACACACAGTTAAATTTCAAAACATTTCAATTTCAAACAATTCAGTTTAGCATACAAAACAGTTCCATTTCAAACAATTCAGTTTAGCATGAGTACGCAGTTTAAATCTAAAACAGTTCTATTTCAAATAATTCAGTTTAGCATAAGCACACGGTTTAGTTCTATTTGACCCATAGATAGGACACTCCGGGCCAGTGTGGACCTGGGAGCGATAGCAATGATGGGGCTCTTCGCATTCTCCAAAGTTCCAGCATTATTGGAACCTTACCGTCAGATGGTTTAATATCATATCCAGGACACTCGTTGCGAGGGGGAGGGTCTTACAATGCTGTAGAGAAGCAGCCGACAGGGCAAAAAAGATTACTCTTAGTTTTATTTTGTTTTAATTGATTATCATATTAATCCATACATAGTCGCTTTTAATACGTCTGAAAATAAAACAATAAAATTAGAAATCAATAACACAATGTAATTATTAATTAAATCCGGTTTTATTAAACCATTATGCAAATTATCCTCACTTTTTATGTGAACCTTTATTTCTTCGTGATACATAACATACATTGCAGGATTTTAAACGAATCGATCCCACAGGCTCGCTATCCCGGTTTTCAGAGGGCCATATGGCATTCGCGTCAGGTGGGTGTTATTGTTGCGCACCGCTTGGTCCCTTGAGGCCTTCCTATTAGGAAATATTTGTTCGGCGCTACCACTCCGGACCAGAGTGGACTTGAGAGTGATGGCAATAAAGAGGTGCAATGCATTCCCCAAAGCTCCAGCATTACAGGAGTTTCACCATCAGATTGTTTTGTGTCAAATCTAGGACACTCATTGAGGGAGTCTTACCCTTCTGCAGAGATGTAGTCGGTGTATTCTATAGCCCTAGCCGACTGGGCAAGTAATATTTGAAACTGCGTAGAAACAAAAGCAACACAAGTAAGCAAACAAATTAGTCTTAACCCATTTAAAAATGAAATCACCTACAAACAATTCACTCACAAATCATATGTATATTCATTTAATTTTGAGCAAAGTTATATAGTAATACTTGAAACCATTTAACTGTGTGCAAACAAATGATTAATAGTAAATAGAATAATTCGTGTTTGATAGAAATATTTGAAACCATTTAAGCAGTAAGTTAAAAGTAAAGTTGGCGACCCGAAGGTCCTCTTTTTAATATCTACTACACCGAGGTGTAGGGAAGGGCGTTACTCTTTTTCCTGGATTGCTCCACTTTATCCTTGATCCATACCTTATAATGCTGAGTGTTAAGCAAGGAGGTATCAAGTACCATTTTTTGAGTCTTTGGTATGACTCGACCTGGGATTGAACCCCGGTCTACCGAGCGTTTGGCAAACACTCAAACTGCTAGACCAATAGACCGGTTAAACCATTTAACTGTCTGTAAAGAAATGATTAATAGTCAATAGAATAATTTGTGTTAGATAGAAATACTTGAAACCATTTGTGTGCAAAAAATATCAACAAAACGTGATTACAAATCATAGATTTCATATATATGTATAAAGAGGATTTGCTATTAAATAACCCGCAGTGATTGATATGCCATAAAAACAAACAAACCAAGTATGATATCAATGTGTGACTACTGAAGGCATGGACTGCTATCGATATGTTATCGATTATATGAACGTCAGACTTATCCGATAAATTAAAACGAAATTTTTTCCCCAAGCAGCGGGCGTGTCTATTCTACTATATGTATGTCCCACAAAGACACTGACTAAGCGTAGAGAGAAAAAAAAATTGACAAAATTGCACAAGAATGCAAGAAGCGATATTGAACAAATCTTAGAAGCAACATCCCACAAAACAGCAGTTGTATGACCACCTACCTCCCATCTCTAAAACCATCCAAATAAGACAAACAAGACATGCGGGACACTGCTGGAGAAGTAAAGACGAACTTCTAAGTGACTTTCTCCAATCGACTCCTTGACACGGACGTACAAGTGTTGGACGACCCACTAGAACTTATCCACAACAGCTCTGTACGGACACAGGATGTAGTCAGGGAAATCCGGGCGAACAGAATGACATGATTATATATATATCCGTACATATATACGTTATATATATATATCCGTACATATATACATCGACTGCTTCTCTGCAGAGGGGTTAGACCCCCTCCCACAACGAGTGTCCAGATTATGACACAAAACAATCTGATGGTGAGTTTCTAGTAATGCTGGAGCTTTTGGACAATGCGGAGTATCCCTTCATTTCCATCGCTCCCAGGTCCTTTCTGTCCCGGAGTGGTAGCACCTGATAGGGTCCTATCTATAGGTCAAATAGGACTAAACTGCGTATTTATGCTAAATTGAATTGTTTGAAATAGAACTGTTTATATGAATTAAAATGGTTTTGGCATTAATAACCTACAATGGTTGAAGTACCATAAAACCAAACCAAACATATATACCAATACGAGTGTCATTCAAAATTTTCCAAGTTTCTTGTATATTTTCTTAGCCTATAATCTAAATTCATTTCTCTCTTTTTGAAACATTGCTTATGGACCCCCAGAACACTTATTGGCACGACCTGTTTCACCCGGTGGAGCTTAGAAAACATTGGTTATATCCGTTGCAGAGAGGTAAAACTACTAAGAAAAGAAGTATCCAGGCACTAATTTGATGGTGAGGTCCCAATTCTAGAGATCTGGAGAGTGTGGAGTACCCCACCTCTTTATTGCCATTACTCCCAAGTCTACTCTGGCCTGGAGTTTTAGTACTCGTTAGGATCCCATTTAAGGGTCAAATATATCTGTTGGAAAATTATTTGTATTCAAAAGAACCGTGCGAAAAAAAACTTCTTAAAAAACAAGACAAAAAATGCGAGTATAACCATAGAATATGATTCCCAAACCTCTTGGCATACATCTCCCAAGACAAGTTGACATACTATTAAAATCAATCAATCACTTTTAATCGCCACTGTTCACTAGTGATGACCAAAAATTTGTATTACCCTGCTCGTTGGAGGCTTGATCCGATAGTAATGCTTCTCTTTCATAATGTTGTCCAGCAATGTCAGAGTCAGATGTTAGTGGTATGGCAGTAGATGTTGAACCTTCCTACCTACAGCCCATAATTTCTTTTTTGCCTTGTTAGCAGCAGAGTTGCAGTCGGGAAAAATGTTTTCTTTCACTATTTGGTTTATTCTTCAATAGAGATGATAAAAGAAAAAAAGAATTTCATCAATTCAGTCTTGCAGAGTCCAAATTTGGTATACTCAAATTACTTTTCATTATCATAGTTAAAGACTTCAGATTTCATTGTGTCGGAATCATCACTGGTAGGCCTCTTCTACTTTTATTTCCTTTGTTTCTTTTTTTTTTTAATCTTTGTTTTCTGCTGCCGTTGAACTTGCTCTTTTTTAAGATGGTAATTTTTTTGTCTGTGAGAACATTATGAGCTTAATTTAATTCTCTCATCTCTATTTACTGTCAGGTCAAATTTCTATGGCAAGAGCCAAAGGCAATTGCAAAAATCACTTCAAGTGGGTTAGATAGCCTACTTATGACTCACTAGATAATTATGTAACAATTCTCCCCCAACCCTAGACATAAAAGTACTCTTTTCTTAACTGCAAGGTTTTGGCAAGTTTTTTTAAATTAAATTAACAAAAAAGGAGAAAAAAATATCAATTTTCCCTCTTTTATCGTAGAAATTTATCTCCGTTTATTGTTCACAGAAAACGATAAATGCCTTATTACAGTATTGCTCATAAATAAGAACAGCCTTAACAAATTAATAAAAAGAAGTTTACTTTCTTCTAAACTAAAGATGCCGAGAGTTTATCATTTTTAGAAGAACAATAAACTGTCAAAACGATATGTGCAATTCCTTTTATGGGTAAATAGTTGAAAAGAATAGGTTCTTTAGTTTTGTTTAAGCAGCCAGGCAAGAAGAAGGAAAATCCCGAATTCAAACCGGCTTTTCTCCGCTTAAAATTGATTTTATCTCCTATCCTGTTAGTGGCGAATTAGTAATTACCAAAATTTGCTGTATTGAGACTTATAAAAAATATGAATATGATAAGTTCATCCTTTATACCAAATTCTATACATTAAGTGTATTTTCAAAATAAACTTGATTTTTTTCGGTTGCAGTTTCACTGCAGTTGAGTTTGGTAAGAAACAATCTACACAAATAAAAATGTAAATGTTTTTAACTAACCGATGATCTCCAGTTTTATACCACTAATTGGTTTAAAATTTTGTGAGAGTATTTTAATCGCATACGGGCGTGTTTTTATATACTTAAAATCCAAAAATATTACAATAATTAAAAAAAATATTTTTAATAAGTCGTTTTTTCCCGAGAAAAGCCAAACGCAAATAATGAAAGTAAACATTACTTTCGTTTTCCAAGAATTTTACACGAGAATTTTTTTCTGCTTTTATCACTTTTTTTTCTTTTTTGGTTAAATTAAACAGAGACACCAAACTTTAAACCATATTTCGTAGGTTCAGTAGTAAGAATTGTTTACTAAATATTTTCTTTTCTTTTTTCAACATTCCTTTTTTTTTGTTTAACTTCAACGAAAGACATTCACTAAAAAGTTTTCTTTCTTAAACCATATTTCGTCGGTTCAGTAGTAAGAATTGTTTACTAAATATTTTCTTTTCTTTTTTCAACATTTCTTTTTTTTTGTTTGTTTGTTTAACTTCAACGAAAGACATTCCTTAAAAAGTTTTCTTTCGTTTTATTATTATTATCGATAAGACACTAAACTTTAAACCATATTTCGTTGGGTCAGTAGTAACGAATTGTTTACTAAATATTTTCTTTTCTTTTTTCAATATTTCTTTTTTTGTTTAACTTCAACGAAAGACATTCCTTAAAAAGTTTTCTTTCGTTAATAAACTTTAAACCATATTTCGTTGGTCCAGTAGTAAGTAAATTTCTTTTTATTCTAAAAACTTATTCTTAAATTTTTTCTTCATTATTGATATCCCATTTGTTTTGTTGTTTAATGGTGTAGCAATTATCATGTTGCAAAATATTAACCAGCCCAAGCTTTGTAATGGCACACGTCTTTCAGTAAAAAAAATTAATGACCAACATCATAGAAGCAACAATTTTGACAGGGCCTTTCAAAGGTGAAGATGTCCTCATACCGCGAATTCCTATGATTCTAATTGATATGTCATTTCAATTTAAGAGATTGCAATTCCCAATTCGATTGGCATTTGCAATCACGATCAACAAAGCACAGGGACAATCTTTAGAATTGTGTGGCTTATATTTACACATTGCTTCTCACATGGGCAATTATATGTTGCCTGTTCCAGAGTCGGTAATCCAGACAATCTCTTTATCTACACGGAAACTGGAACTACCAAGAATATTGTGTATCCACAAGTATTGGAAAATTAAACATATTAGAAACATGCGTTTTCTTTTTTCCCCCCATTTAAACAAACTGAGCCACAGCAACGCGTGGCCGGGTACAGCTAGAAGCTAATAATATCTGTTTTGATTATATAATGTTCAACTTGAAATAATAAAATTCTCAGAAAAAAAATTAACTTTTTATAGTAAATGTTTGGAGTGTATTTATGTATTGGCAAAGCTGTAACTAAAGATTGATCTATTTTCTTTGTTTGATGGCATATAAACCTTGATGGGTTATTTAATGCCAAAGCCATCCTTGTGGAAGAACACGGGAAGGATGGGGTGAGGGGTTTCATACTTTTCACAAGAGTATTATTCCAAAAGTACACATAATAGCATGTCTGGAGTTCGAACTTGCTTACAAATAAACTTGTTCGAACTCCAGACGGGCTATTTGCGTGAGCGTCCGGAATATTATATAACCAATAAAGATAGGCTGAAAGCAGAGAGAGAGAGAGAGAGAGAGAGAGAGAGAGAGAGAGAGAGAGAGAGAAGACCGCAGAAAACAACTACTAGACGTCACGTCACTCTGGGCTTTGGCCTTGCGCCAGCCTACCCATGGTTGAGAGGCAGAGAAAAGCCTGAGATGTGAGAGACTCGTGAAAGTTGAGAAGCGAGGAGAAACTAAGATATTTCGATGCCTTGGGGTAGTCCTGTACCAATCTTGTGATAGCCAGAACAAAGCAGAAAGGCAAGAGAGGTTTCACAGAAGAAGCGCACCGTCACCCTATGCGTGTGCATCTTAGCTGTTTCCGAACCTCTCTTACTCTACCCATACGTACATTTCGAGTTATAAAAAGAAAAGAAAAGAAGCAGATTATATTTTTATACATCAGCATTGTTGTCTTTCTCTGCTTTACAACATATATTTTTAAACCAAACTTGACTCTTAGTTACAGAATTTCAATGCGATAGAGTTTGGTAATAAATAATACCTAATAATATCCGTTTTAATTGTTCTGCTAAAGTAATAAAATCCTTATATTTTTGGTTTAGAAGAAAATAAGAAGTAGACAATATCCTGCAGAAACTATTAATGATGCAGACTATGCAGATGATCTAGTGCTTCTCACAAATACACCTGCTCTAGTCGAATCTCTGCTGCATAGTCTGGAGCAAGCAGCCAGAGGCATTGGTCTTAACATCAACTCAGATAAAACCGAATTCATGTTTTTATCTCCTTTTTACATGGCAAGCATCTGAAATTACTGGACCAGTTAATATACCTTGTAAGCAAAATCTCATCTACTGAAAGTAAGGACGAATTCATAAACGACATTCCTATACGGTATGTCCGTGTGTAAGAGTTCAGCATTAGCTGACCTCGCATTCATCAGCTCAGTGCGGATAATGGATGTCGTCTAGAGGACTTAAAAGAGCACTAGCCGAGAGGGATGGATGGAGAGAGAGAGAGAGAGAGTCGAGGGAACCTGTGCTGTTGGTATACCTTGATGCTGATGATGTTTAAATAGTGGAATTGTATTTATATATGGGTGAAGATGTGTTGCAGAAAAAAAACTTGAATTTCTGTTTGGCGCGTAATTTAATTTGACCGTTAGAATCGCCGAACATTTTCACCCAATTAGGATGACTTGTCCTATTCAGCCCGAACCATATTTCCAAGCAGCACCAAAAATTGAAGAAAGCCCGCGAATCTCTCTCTCGCTCAGAAATCCTCAAAGGGAACGGACGTCTTAACGTCTGTTTCTGAATAGTAGTATCATCATACACTATGAGGAGAGCCATCTAGTTTATGGATCCCTTGGGTCTATTCTTCTAGACCAAGGGATCCTAGTTAAAAACAAATTAGATGATACACTCTAACAACTTCCTACCTTTTTTCCTTACTACGAGACCTCGCAGCATACTAGCGTAAACCCCTTTACTTCATGCTGCCACTAAAACCTTGATACAAAAACCTAACGACGTCATCATTCTTCTCCACTACCTTTATTTTCCATCAACATTTAGCGAGGGGATAACAACCAACGAAATACCAACGCTACCAACGAAATACCAACGCCACCAAAGTAATACCAACACAACCAACACAAAAAAGCAACTTAAACCTAAAAACCCAATAATAACAATAATAATAATGTTATCCCCATCGCTATAAATGGCGGCCTTCCGACTTGTGAGAACACGCAACCACATATAAAAACAAATTCAATATACCACTACAAAATGGAAATTAAATATCAAAACCAATATCCCCTCCTACAGTTGTATATAGTAAGAGCTAAGAAGTTCTCAACTCAACCAAGAAAGGAAAAGCTTATAAAAAGGATTTGTGTTGAATTTTTTGAGGAAGTGTTTTAATACACCTGAAAAACTATATGCCAAGTGTGCAGAACAGTGGGGGGAATATGTGAAATAGTGTGTACATTTTATGACTTGTGTCGTGAAATACGTAAGGTCGATACACATGTAGATATAAGAGGTATCTTATTCCGGAGAGAATACTAATGTAAACAACCGTTAGTCGTAAGTTGCTCTCTCTCAGTCTTGAGCGAGCACTGTTTTATAGTCTTTAGACTTGTCTATCTTGCAGGGTGTTCCAGCAACTCTACAATAATGACTCTTGGTGATTTCTTAATTGGCCGAGAACTTTTCAGCACTTCCTTTATCATATTTACCCAACCCCTCCGCACGGGTAGGATATGACACAAGGTCAATTTTTAAGTGGAGTTTAACAGGTTTGAATTCAGAGTTTTCCTTCTCCTAGACTAGTTGCCTCACCAAGGCTGAAGAACCTAGTCTGCCCTACTATTTCACCCATAGAGGTAAACAACCCTAACCCTAAAAAGATCTGTTATTAGGTATGACATTAAATTGCATCTGATGGTGAGGCTCAAGTCTGTAGAGCCCTGCCTGCACGCAAGGAAGGAGAGGGAAGTTGTAGAAATTACCCTTGATATAGTAAAAGCAGTAAGGTACTATTTACCAACCCCTCTGCTCGGGCAGGATATGACACTAGGTCAATTTTTAAGCGGAGTTTAACAGGTTTTGAATTCAGAGTTTTCCTTCTCCTAGACTAGTTGCCTCACCAAGGCTGAAGAACCTAGTCCGTCCTACTATTTACTCATAGTTGGAGGGAGAATAAGGGGGTTCATACCTTTCCCAAGGGTATTTGCCCGAAAGTGAACGTAATAGCGCGACTGGAGTACGAACTCGTGTACTACGATTCCGCAGTCCATCGCTTTAACCATTACACCACGAGGACAAAGTAAAAGCAGTAAGGTACTCACCGTCACAGTGGGATTCAACAAGCATCCAGTTGGCAGACAAGGGAACAAGCCATAACTCGGTACAGTCACCGGGAGCATAATGCGAAATGGTGGATATTTATCTAACACCATATCCACTGTGAGACCAGCAGCTAAATCAGGGTTTGAGGAATGAGATCACCCAGGTGCAAGGATGGAGGATTCTGGAGTATCATAAATACCGATTGCTTTGCGCACAAAGGGACGTAATCGGCTGGTTTATCATTGTTGCTGCTCAATACAACAGTACACTAACTCACTCAATTCAACAAAGTTTTGGAGGTTTGAAGAGAGTGGAGCACCTTTCAAAATAACCTATTTATGCATGGAGAAATGCTTCTACTTCGGAACAATGCGTGTGCTCTGAATGATTTGCCTCGAATTAAAATGTCACTTCAAAGCACGTTACTTTAACAAAGGTAATAACATTTTAATTCGAGGCAAATTATTCAGAGCATACGCATTGTTCTGAAGCAGAAGCACTTCTCCATGCATAAATAGGTTATTTTGAAAGGTTACTCCACATTCCTCATCACTCGGTAGTAAGTTTGGATTGCTAATACATTGCCAAAAGCCTCGTGCATGTTTGCAAAAACTGATACGACTGTTAAGAGATCAAATTGCACGCCGGAAAAATATTTATAAAAAAGTTACATCAGTTGTATTGACGGCAATTTGCCTCCTTTTGGTCAAAGAAGACGATTGGTTAGTTGCTTGGTTCGGTTGAGTTTTATGGCATATCACTCATTGTTGCTTACTTAATTAATACCTAATCTGGGGCTATAGAATACACAGACTTCTTCTCTGTAGAGGAGTAAGACTCCCACCACCCAAATCAAATCATCTGACCAGCAGTATTTAGAAATTAAAAGAGCTCTATATCAAACGATAAAATAACCCAGTTGGCTGAGGTTGTAGAATACACCGATTGCATTTCTGCAGATGAGACCCCCACCCAAACGAGTGACCTGGATATGGCATTTAAAAATCTGATGGCGAGGTTCCAGTAATGCTGGAGCTTTGGGGAATGCGGAGTATCCCTTCATTGTCATCGCTCTTTGGTCAACTCCAGCCCGGAGTGGTAGCACCTGATAAGGGTCCTATCTATGGGTTAAATAGAACTAAACCGTGGTTTCTTGAGTTTACTGTTTTTGCATTTAAACTGCGTACTTATGCAAAACTGAATTGCTCGAAATTGAACTGTTTTGACATCTAAACCGTGTACTTATGCTAAACTGAATTATTTGAAATAAAACTGTTTGACATAAACTCTGTGTATTGCCCAGCCGGCTGGGACAGTAGAATACACCGACTGCACATCCAAGATATTCGTTGAGTGTCCTGGATATGACACAAAACAATCTGATGGCGAGGTTCCAGTGATACTGGGGCTTTGGGGAATGCAGAGTAGCTCTTCATTGCCATTGCTCCCAGGTTCACTCTGGCCCGGAATGGTAGCACAACAACTAAACTGCGTACTAATGCTAAACTGGGTTGTTTGAATTAGGACTATTTGACTAAACTGAATGGCTTGAAATAGAAATGTTTTTGACAATTAAACTGGATACTTATGCTAAACTGAATTGTTTTAAATGGAACCGTTTTTAACATTGAAATTGTACTTACGCTAAACTGAATTGTTTAATATAGAGCTGTTTTGAAATTTAACTGTGTATAAACAAAATCTATATTCATACTAAACTGAATTGGCCGAATTAGAACTGTTTGACTAAACTGAATAGCTTGAAATAGAAATATTTTTTACAATTAAACTGTGTACACATGCTAAACTAAATTGTTTGAATAAGAACTGATTATTTGTATAAAAAATGGATTTGGCATTAAATAACCTACAAAGGTTGCTATGCCATAAAATCCAACCCACTAACCAACCTTAACGCTTGATCCTATTTTTACATTTATAGTAAATAATATGGTTTGTAAACTTATTTTGTAGATACACAGTTAAATGATCAAACAGTTCTATTTCAAACAATTCAATTTAGCATAAGTCCACAAAATTAAATGGTTCCGAGTATTGCTATGTATAACTAACAATTCAATTAAACATCAGTCATTTGATTACACAGTTAAATGATCAAAGAATTCTATTTTTAACAATTCAGTTTAGCATTGGCCATTGGTTTGTACGCAGTCTAAATGCCAAACAGTTCTATTTGACCCATAGATAGGACCCTATCAGATGCTACCACTCCGGGCCAGAGTGAACCTGGGAGTGATGGTAATAAAGGGGTATTCCGCATTCCCCAAAGCTCCAGACTGTTTAATGTCATATCCAGGATACTCGTTGCATGGGGGGAGGTCTTACCGCTCTGTAGAGGTACAGTCGGTGTATTCTACAGTCCTAGCCGATTGGGTTTTTGTTGGTTGTTTTTTATTGCATATCAACCCTTTCAGGTTTTTTTAATGTTGTTGATAACTTTATTTTTAAAATGACTTAAAGCTCATTTGTTTTCACACTGTTAAATGGTTTCAAGTATTGCTATTTAACTGAAATAATTCTACTATCAATCGCTTGAACGGTTTTGTTTGATTAGTAGATGGGATCCTAACAGGGACCACTATCCCGGAGGAAATCAGAGAGTAATGGTAATGAAGGGGTACTCCGCCTCCTTTAAATTCTAAGACCAGAAGTTCACTATCAGCTGTAGTCTAATATCATAACAAAGACACAAAAGAGTTTTATCTAAAACTAATAATTCTATTCAACATCATCATTCGTTTGCACACAGTTAGATGGTTGAATTTAACATTAATCATTTATTTGCAAACGGATGAATAGTTAAAAAAAAAAGGCTCGAAAAGAAGCTAGACGGCAACAACACAAGGATGTTGCGAGCAATATTAAACAAGTCCTGGCGACAACACCCAACAAAGCACCAACTATACGGCCACCTGCCTCCCATCACGAAAATTATCCAAGTTAGACGAACCAGGCTCGCAGGACACTGCTGGAGGAGGAGAGACGAGCCCATAAGTGATGTACTCCTATGGATCCCCACTTATGGCCGGGCAAAAGCAGGACGACCAGCTCGGACATAGATACACCAGCTATGTGAAGATACGGGATGTAGTCCAGAAGACCTGCCGGAGGCGATGAACGATAGGGAAAAGTGGCGAGAAAGGGTCAGGGATATCCGTGCGGGCGGCACGACATGATGATAATGATGATGATAGTAAATGATTAAAATGTTCTACATGACTCCCAGATGGGACCTTAACAGGTATTACTACTCTGGATTAGTGGATTAGAGAAATGGTAATGAAGAGATACTCCACATTCTTTAATGTTCCAGGTTTGGAGCCTCACCGTCAGATCGTTAAGTGTCATATCGAAGGCACTTGGTGATGGTGGTGGCAGTGGTGGTTTTACCCCTCTGCTGTGATGTAATCGGTGTATTCTATAGCTACAAGTGACTGGGCTGGTCAAGGAGGAAAACTCGACGCTTAATTAGGAATTCTGCTTTATTTTATGCAAATTATCTATCGACATGGAGAATTGCGTGAAATCCGGGAGAATGAATTGTATGCGTTTTACTTCAACAGCCTACACAAAACCTCGCACTAAACCCTTTATTTAATCCACGGGGGTTGATCGTTCCAAGGAATAATTCCTATAGCTTAATACCTGTACATTATTCCTTGGAACGATCTACCCCCATGGATTAAATAAAGGGTTTAGTGCGAGGTTTTGTGTAGGCTTCCGTGTCCGACATGAAACACCTGAAGAAGGACGAAGAACATATCGGCCGAAACCTCGTGAGTATAACGATGAAGATGAAGACAATAGACCGAATATTCTAATTGATAATAAAAATAAAACATTGTAAAACTTAAATGAAAACGTTATTGGTAAAAAAGAAAAAAAAAACATTGAAAAATACTTCTTTTTTGTAAAAAAAAAAAAAATTCTTTTTAGCTTCTTTGTAAAAATTTTAAATAAAAATGTCATTGATAAAATGAATAAATAAGTAAATAAAAGAAAGAAAGAAAAAAAATTCTTTCTGGGTAGAAATTTTCAATAAAAACATTTTGGTGTATGAGAACGGGTATAAAAAAAAGAAAAGAAAAGAAAAATGGTCTTTTTGTTTTCTTTGTTTTGCACATTATTGATTTGATGT
Organism: Sepioteuthis lessoniana; assembly: GCA_963585895.1. NCBI lineage: Eukaryota > Metazoa > Mollusca > Cephalopoda > Myopsida > Loliginidae > Sepioteuthis > Sepioteuthis lessoniana. The sequence continues at coordinate 73,298,012 of OY757908.1, forward strand.
GTTTTAAATATCTGTTCTCCCCACAAAGATTAGTTGTACTGTCAAAAAGTTTAAATTAAGAAAACTGGATATAAGAGAAGTGGTAAAATAAGCTTCCTTCTTTTTTTTTTATATGTTGCAAATTATTGATTTCTAAAATGATATTTTAAAAAAAATCAATAATTTTTCATTTTATTCTGGTCTGCTTCCTTCATATCTCTCTTTAAAAGAATTTTCTTTTTGTGAAGATTATATTATATGAGGTTGAATGAACTAAAGTATTGACTTAAGTACTGAAATGAGGTAATATTAGACCGATCAAAAGGTTTATTCAGTAGAAATAAAAAACAGATTTTAAAAATTTTCTATATTACAATATTGGACAAATCAAAAACCCCAGACAGCTGATATGATGTTTTTTGTTCTTTTTTTTTTTTTTGGTGGGGAGGGCATAGTTGCAAACGTATTTGACTGCAACATCCTAGCAAGCGAGTTCGAACTCCAATAGTGATATTACGTTCACTTTGAACAAACACCCTTGGGAAAGGCATGAACCCCCTCACCCCCCTCTCAGCTATGGGTAAGATAGTACCATTAGTGTTCTTCTACAAAGATGACTTTGGTATTAAATAACGCACGATGGCTGATAGGCGCCTCTGGTGGTGTAATGGTTAGCAAGCTCGACTAGCAAACCTACACGAGTGAGTTCGAGTCTCATTGGATGCCCCTTTCATATGGCCTTGTGCCACATCTAAGTAAAATGCTTAGTAAATTACAACCCACGAAGGCTGATATGCCATTAAACAAAACCAAATACTTTTTCGTAAGACAATTGATGACGATTGATATCGTTTATGACGAATTAGGAAAATTTATGACCGCTTGATGTTAGGTTAAGTCAAAAGTTTTACAATATTTTGGTATTTTTGCTATTTTGCGGCGTGTATATCACGTGACCGAAGCCATAGTTGGTACCCACAGTGGTTGGGAGGATCTTGGTTGTTAGTGCGCTGGTTCATTGTGCATTGCTCTCTCCGTGTGATTTGAAAGCCACTGATTAACAGGTAATGTAGTCTGCTTTAGGAACTTATACTTTACGAGTTTGAACCTTGTCAAGAACGCTGCGGAAGCGACCAAAAACATTTATTGTATGAAAAGTGAAGTTGCTCTTGATAACCAGATAGTTGAAGAAATTTTTCACAGGTTACAAAAATATTGAAGATCAGACAGGGTCAAGTAGGCCTAAAACTGAGCTCTATGCCAGAATCAAATCCAGCGAGTAGCTCTCAGAGAGTATGAGGCAAGTTTAGCATCTCACTGTCTAGTGTGTTTTGTCCCCTTCACAACCTCAGCAAAAACATAAAGGAGATACCGAATTGTACCTTACGTTACAGATATATTGTAAAAGTTTTAATTCGCTCTTGTATTTGCAAGGGTATCAATAAGCATCAGTTACTGCATGACTGCGCAATCCGTTCTTTCCACTGAAAAATGATTTATTAACATGAAAGACACTTGAAAACCCAAGTTTACACGGCCCAGTCGGCTACTACTGTTAAATAGGCCGACTTCATCTCTGCAGAGGAGTAAGACCCCGTTCCCAATGAGTATCCTATATATAATACTAAACCATCCGATGGTGAGACTCCAATCTTAGAGCTTTGTGGAATGTGAAGTACCCTTCGTTGCAATTACCCTGACCTGGAGTGGTAGTACGTGTTAGGGTCCCATTTTTGAGTCAAACAGAATTATTTGACAATTTAACCGTGTGCAAACAAATATAGACGTTAAATAAAAATGTTCGTGTTACATGGCAATATTTGGAACCATTTAACTGTGTGCAAACGAATGAGTAATGTTGAATAAAATTATCCGTGTTAAATTGGGTATCTAAATAGAATTATTGGTATTATATAGCTATGATAGAAACCATTTGACTGTAAAAATGAACAGAATAATTGTATAGAATAATTAGAGTTAAATAGCAATATTTGTAACCACTTCACTATGTGCCAACAAATGAGCTCAGACTCGTTTAAGAATCTTATTAACTCTGCATCAACAAATAATTATATATATATAACAGGATTTTGCATTAAATAACTCACAGGAATTGATATGTCATAAAACCCAACCAACCAAATTCACGGACTCGGCGTTGATAAGTGTTTGGTGAAAAGTTTTACTTCAACATCATAACAACCCAAAGATGAGTTGTTATGATATTAGAGTTCACTGCTGTTTTAACAATTTCTCTATCTTCAGATACAGTGATTTTTTTTTTCTCTTGCAGCCACAAACTTCTTTTTGATGATTTCCAATTTTCTTAGAATTTTTGAGGCAAACATCAATTGATGAATGATCGCGATTCAATTTCTTTGCAATATCCCAAAGTGACAATCCACAATCATTGTATGTCATTGACCTTTTTCAAACTCGGACAACTGCTTACTGGCCATGAGTAAAGGTGTGACACTATGGGGTGTGTGCACCAAGCAGACGATCTCTTTGACTGTTTTGGCGCGAAACCCAAACAAAGGCCTGAGCTCGAGATCTTCGATGAGACCGGAAGTGGGGGAGGAAAGGCAGGTCCGAGAGAAGCGAGAGGGGCAGTTGGCAAAGGAACCTACAGAGGATCAGTTGGCGAAGGAAGACGCAGAGAGGCAGTCGACAACGGAGGGGAGAGGAGAGCGGTCGGCTTTGAGTGGACTGTCCAGAGAATGTCTGAGTCAACAGAAGTGAGAAAGGCGACTGCTAAAACCTGATGAACTACACAGAGGCCGGGTTAACCAACACGAGAAGATGTCAGCATTATTGGTGCCTTTTTGTAGAAGTTTCGCGAAAAATACATGCCCGCGATAATCTACAGATGCACAAAGAATGCAAGGTGTCACAAAACTACCTTTCTTGCGCTTGGAGCTGACATAAACCCATATTGTTCGTTTGTTCTTTTTCTCCCACTCTCTCTCGGTTGTATTTTTTTGTGGCCGTAAAGAAATGTGAGATACCCCAGCGGACCCACTTGATGAATCACTCGCCATGAATAGTATTGGTTCAAAGAAGTTGATATATTCGGGGGCGGCCGCGAGAGGGGTGTATCACAAAGGACTAATCCCAAATTAAGATATCAAATCAAGGAAAAGAAAATTCTAAAGAAATTTTCTAATGTTTTTGGTATTTCTGAGAATTCTTTTTAGAAAATTATCACTTTTCGCCACAACTAAATGATCTATGACAACAAAAATCAAGGAAAATAATTACCTCCTAATTTTTATCATTAAAAGTATTTGTACTATTGTTTTCATCTTATAGTTATATTTACAACGTTTCGGCCGATGCATCTAGTGGCCGTCTTCTAGTGTTCATGTCGAACTCAGAAATCCACGCAGAATTGTATTTATCTAAGGAATGTCAGAAAGCACACCAGCTTAAGCATGTATACTAAAACAACCAAGAGGTTTGATGAATGGTATAATGGTTATCATCATAGGAAATGAACAGAAGCGATCTGATTTCAAATCTTAGAAGTTGCTGTTTGCATTTCACTTCGCATTAATGTCCTTTGGAAAGGCATGAATCCATCTGTTTTTCCTGAAGCTTTGAGTAAATAATTGCACAGGCTGGGCTTTTCAGCTTTAGCGAGGCAAACCAGTTTAGGAGAAAGTAAACTAATTTTAAGCCAGCTATACTGTTTAAATATTAAGTTTGTGTCGTTACCTGCTCATGGTGACAGGGTTGAGTTAATACAGAGTTCTAATTAAATTTCCTTGAAAATTACCTGAAGTTCGATATATTTACCCAACCCCCTTCGCCAAGGGCAGGATGTGGCTCAAGGTCAATTTTTTAGCAGATTAAAGTTAATTTGAACTCAGAGCTCTCCCTTTTCCTAGACTAATTGCCGAGCCAAGGCTAAAGAACCCAGTCTGGCCAACTATTTCCCCTTCACTGGAGTTGGGAACAGATGGATTCATGCCTTTCCCAAGGGCATTAGCGTGAAGTGAAACACAAACGGTTGTAGGTATCTGAGGAATGTCAAAAAGCACACTAGTACAAAGATCCAGATTAATATAACAAAAATGGTAAAACTAATTTATAAAATACAGAGTTGGCAAAAAGATTCATTCTGTTTTTGTTGTTAAAGCGCTTTGTTTTAACGAACTCTATTCAAAAAAGATCAATTTTGTTTTATTGTGACAACTGTCATATTGGTATGCATATTTTATTTGAAAATTCTCAACATTCGTATTTATCAATTCTAATATTAAAGGCTGAAGAAAATAAGCCACATCTTTGTTGTATTTTATATGTTATTTTTATATTATTAAAAAATGACTTAACCCCACCTCCCCCCCCAAAAAAATGAGCGGTTTATGGAGAAAATAATATGAATGTGAAACATGTCAAAATTGAATCGTGGAGTTTCATGCTTGGGATTTTTTTTACTGAATACTGCTCCCTTGTCAAGCAGAATATTTGTGATTGAAAGCAATTGAATCAAGATTTTACATAAGAATAATCAATTTCATATAATACAGAAGATATCGGTGTTTCTGGAAGATATGGATCCACAGATCGAAGATTCCGCTAACAAATAGACTGCGCCTATATGATACAACATATTTCAATGCTGTAGAGTTTAATAATAAATAGTATCTAATAATATCCGTCCTCAGAGTATCATATTCTACCAGAAATAATAAAAAACAAAAGCAGAAAGAGCTTTTTGGTCAGCCTAATATTTTATGGAACAGTTTTCTCATTTTTGTTGTTTCAGTCAAAACATTTGTGGATGGAGTGTCTTTTTAATGAATGATGCCTAATTATATTTGTTTTTATTGTGACATGTTCCACTAGGAATAATAAAATCCTGGTATCTTTAGTTTAAAAGAAAATTAACTTTGGGAGGGCTGTACTTATGTATAGGTGATCTTATGTGTGTATGGGGATGTTTGTATTTACCAACCCCCCACCCCCGGATAAGCAGGATGTGACACTAGGTCAGTTTTTAAGCTGAGTTTAACAGATTTGAATTTAGAGTTCTCATTCTAGTTGCCATGCCAAGGTTAAAGAGCCCAGTCTACCCTAATGTTAAACTCTGCCTAAAAATTGACCTTGTGTCATATCCGCTTCATGCGGATAGATACATATGGATAGATACATATATATATATATGGAGGTGTATTAGTTCTTCTCCCCTAAAAACATTACCAAACCTACCTAATCGTGTCTGAGGGTAGATGGCATAATAAGAACTTATTTTCATCACTTGATTTGTTATCTTGGTCTCTTTGCTTAATGACATATCAAACTTTGCTGGTTACAGAATACCAAAACCAGCCGTGTAAAAGAACAGTTTTGGTATTAATTAATAAGAGGATTTTTATCTTTATCAAGGGTATTAGTATGATTGTGAACGTAATTGCGCTACGGGAGTTCGAAGTCGCTTACGATGTCGTAGCCTTGCACATTAGTCGTTATGCAACGAAGACCCCCCCACCTCGTGATTGCACTTGGATATTTGGGTGGTGTAATGGTAAACAAGCTAGACTCACAAACTTTCATGGGTGAGTTTGTGTCTTATTAGGCGCTTTATTTATTCAGCTTTGAGCATCATCAAAGCGAAAAAAAGTAAATTACTCCTCAGAATTCTTCAATAATTTGCTTGGTTCATGGAAACCAATTATTTCTAATATCTCGACAAGATTTTTTATTAATTTATTTATTTATTTTTTTTTTGAGAATTAATTTTTTTTGTGGTGCGATAGACAACAACTATGGAAGGCAGTAATTACTGTGGATACGGTTACAAGACTCATCATTCCTATCCGAGGTCGCGGTAAAATCACCTGAAGAAGGCCAGAGGTGAAATTTGGCCGAAACGTAGTGAAAGAAGAAACAACACACACACAAAAAAAAAACTATCAAGAAGGACAAAAAGTCCGCAATAAATAAAAATCAATTCTCAGATTAAGAAGCCTCATCTCAAAATGATTCCAATTAAAGACAATTATAAAAAGATTTTTTATCTTTACTTTTTATCGTTTTGATTTATTGATTTGGTTTGGTTTTATGGCATATCAACCATTGTTGGTTATTTAATGCCAAATCCTGTTTTACATATATATTAAATATATGGTTTGTAAAGATATTTAGTAGATACACACAATTAAATTACTAAACAGTTCTATTTCTAATAATTCAATTTAGCATTAGTCAATAAAGTTAGATGGTTCCAAGTAACAATTCAATTAAACATCAGTCATTTGTTTACACACCGTTAAATGATCCAACAGTTCTTTTTCAAGCAATTCAAATCAGCATAAGTCATTTGTTTACACACAGTTTAAATGTCAAAATTCTATTTGACCCATAGATATGATCTTATCAGGTGCTACCACTCCGGGGCCAGAGTGAACCTAGGAGTGATGGCAATGCAGGGGTACTCCGCATTCCCTAAAGCTCCAGCATTACTGGAGCCTCACCATCAGATTGTTTAATGCCATATCAAGGACACTCGTTTGTGAATGAAAACTTGTGGGGTCAGTCTACCCGGATTAAAAAGTAAAATTTATATCCGAGTATCCTGTCCACAAATTTATAAAACAACGCGAAGAAACAATAAGAAGAAAACCAGATTGAATTATTTAAATCTGTGGCGATTTAGGAATTAACAGAAAAAACTCCCAACCGGATATTGACTCGTCGGCTGCCAGATACAAAATGTATAAATGCGTCGCCACGCATAAGGCTCCACGCATCCATCCGGTTTAAAATCAGAAAAAAGAAAAATAATAAAATGTAAAGTAGCCAATGAGAAGCGGTCGCGCCAAAATTAGAAGAATTTTGGAGTAGCGAATTTGGAGCCGGTGAAGAGAGATAAATACTCAGGTTTTCTGTGAACCTCTCTCTTTTCGGGTAGTGACGTCGAACCGACAACACCGTTTTTACTATCTGGTGTTTGGGCACCACGCTGTGTCTTGGGACATAGCGTCGGTTAGTCCATTCACCAAGTAAATAAAGGAAAGTATGAAAGAAATGTTTTCGTCTTTTATCTGTTCTTATCTTTTCCTTGTTGTATATTTCTTATGGACCTTCTTTGGGCAAGGCATTGCAAAGGCCAAGTCAACGTGGGGTAAAACTAAATAACCAAAAATATGGAGTCAGATAACTTACGGCAACACAGCCTTGCCCTTAGCCACTGACCTCCTTAAAACCCTTTCAAACCCCACAAATCTTTACACATACATATTAACAATTGTGTTTATGGTTTTAGCGTTTTGATGTGTTACAGTCGGAAGAGACTAAAAGTTCAAAAGTTCTTGGTAAAAATGTGTGTGTTATGTGCTTGTGTGAGTGAAAGCACATATGAGCGAAGTTTATGCGTGACTGCTGATTAAATGTGTGTAAGGCGTGGAACACGAAATCCGACTCAGGTGATCTCATAAGAAAATAAGCAGACAGAAAAAAAAATCGTAAATTTACTTTCGCCACGACCATGAATGTAGATTTTTAGATGTGTAGATTCGAAGTTGTCATAGTTATGCAGTAAAATTTTTGGTCTGTATTAAAATATATGATATAACCACCAGTGTATCTTCCTTATTATGCAGTGTTTGCGAATATTAGTATATGTCTTTTACTGCATGCTGTGTGTGTAACGAGTTCTCGCATGGCTGTGCGTTGTTGTGTGTTATGGCCTTGTTGGTTGGGTTTGGAGTGTTATAACATACAATGAGAAAAAGCTTCATTTAACACAAGACAAACAAGGAACATCTAATAATTAAACAATTTTTATAAAACAAAAACGTCAACTTGGATTTGAATGTTCAAAAGTTCTCCTTTGTGAGTAGTAAATTTTCGAAGTGGTGGAAAGTCAGATATCAAGAAACAGAGTAAAGGAGGAGAATGTTTTTAAAGAGTACTTATTCCTTTTTTCTTTTCTTTTCTTTCTTTTCTGGTCAGGTAGTGGAACTAGCAGAGAGGTAGTTTCGGCTCTTAACTCGAGGGCGGACGTTACTTCTCTCCTGGTTATCGCGTCTTCGTTCTTTCTTGTGTCTCCTTTTGTTTTCACTGATCTGATTCACAGAAAACCTGAGTATTTATCTATCTCCACCGGCTCCAAATTCGCTACTCCAAAATCCTTCTAATTTTGGCGCGACCGCTTCCCATTGGCTACTTTACTTTTTATTATTTTTCTTTTTTCTGATTTTTAACCGGATGGATGCGTGGAGCCTTATGCGTGGCGACGCGTTTTATACATTTTGTATGTGGCAGCCGACGAGTCAACATCCGGTTGGGAGTTTTATTGTTAATTCCTAAATCCCCACAGTGTCACTGTCTTCGTGGCTGCCTGAGAGTCTGTTTGCGGCTGGTTCATGCTGTCTGAGAGAGATCTGAAGGTTTGTCTGTATATTACTGTCGAAAGCGTGGAATAAATAGGTTTCCTAATCATGTGACCGGCTCCAAATGAAAGATTTATTTTTGTGCAGGACTGCGCGTACGTAGTTGAAAACACTGGCACATGACTGTTCCATCAGGATCCAGACCCCTTATTTAATTTTTTTTTTTTACTGATTTGTACTAAAGTTTGTGCTTTTATGATTTTAATTCACTTTATGCATGTGCATTATTTGTGCTTTACTAATAAGTTGAAGAATATAGGATTTTATATCCCATAAGTTAAGTCCTCGTTGGCTGTCTAATCAAATACAATATGATATGATCAATGATTGGCTGAAAAATATTTATGTTGTGGTGTTAGGGGTCAAAATGAAGACACGCAGACAAGAGAAGTAGGTGGAAACAAATATATTACACTAACAGGACAAATATACAGAATACAGGTATTATACAACAGTTAGGAATGTCCTTCCGGTACTCTCAGGCAGCTTAGAGGATATCTCCCTTTATTTCGATGTATGAAATACAAAGTAGGCACAAGGCCTTGAGGTTTGGGGGAGGGGAAGGGAGCGGTCTTGCTGTTCTATATATTCTAAGGGGACCTAGCTAGCCACATTCGCCGACCCATTCAACAGTACAATATATAACCATCCATCGCCATGCGCGTAGCAACCACCAAAAATGCCACATTTGCTCTATGTAAAAGGTCTACTTAAAACCTCGAAAGTGATGTATGATTTATTTACAATGAAAGTATATGATGGGGATGGGAGAAAAAAACAAAAACAAAACAAAAACACCAAACCAAGGAAAAAGTTTTTCCCCGTTTGGTTGCCCTCCCTTGGAGGATATCTCCCCGAGTGTCAAGAAGAGTCGGTATATATTGAGGAGGAATAGTCCATTACCATGAAGGTAGGTGCCATAATACCCCACTCCTAAAATTCAACTCCTCAGGAGTCTAAAAACGAAAGTTTTTTTTTTCATAGCTCCATTTCTGAGGCTATAACTAGTTGTAAAAAGTTTATTTATCCCGAGGAACAATTTTTATAAAAAGTTTATAAAACTTCTTAGTAGCTTTCCTCTGCTTTACTTGTTTGTTTAATTACAGAAACGCAAGCACTCCTTTTTTACAACTTAGTAGATAAAAAACTTGTCTGCCTTGTTTTACCAAGTTTAACGTAGAAAGGCTTTTTAGACCTATTTGTTTTTATCTATTTACATTTTGTATTATCATTTTTTAAAATATCTTCTACGTTTCGGGTTGACTATTATCAAATCCGTTGCTTTCTTTTTCCTTTTAGAACGGCGTATTTCAGGAGCCGCTAGAGGGGTTGGAATATAAAAAGTGTTGTAGATGAAATCCGTCACCGTTTCCTCCGAAGGACCACTATCCGCCTCATTCGATATGCGTCTCCTAAGTTGGTTAAGATGTCTTATGCGTGAATTGTAGACCCTTTACAAGGTACACCATATTCCCAACTCTTTTCTAGATAGTACCCGCCTCCCCAAAAGATTCATTTTCTTTAAAAATTCTGAAAAATACTTTTTCTCCGGGATTATAGCGTTTTCTTGGTACAATGTTTGTTCTTCCAGGCTTTGTCTGTTTAGGTAGTAATTTGTCGTACATAGACCTGTAGCAGAAAGAACTTTGTTCATTTTGCACAGTTTGTGAATTGCTGAGTTAGGCAGAAAAATCCATTTCATGTTGGGTTTCGGTTCACCGATAAATCACCCCATGATTTTTGCTCTTTACATACGTTGTCAAAACGTTAGAGTTTTGACCGTTGGTTTTGGCCATTCAGCCCGGAGCGGTTTCCGGGGCTAAATATAAGCCAATAAAAAGCGCTCTTTTCTTCTTCCACATTCTCTTCGCCGAGGGACCAAGACGTGTTGACCGACTCCTCCAGATAACCAAGGATTCATACCACATACCCTGATCATTTTCTCCCTGTTTTGGCTTGAAGAAGAGCAAACTTTTACCCAACGCTCCAAGTATCCATGAGGAGAACTGTTAACTTCTCCTCCTTGGTTTATGAATAACTATACCACTAGTTGCTTGTGTGCGACATTTACACACACTACTCTGACCTATTTCGTGTTGTTCATTTCAACCCCAAGGATTCCACTCGTCAACAAATAATGCCATGAGTCCTGCTAGTCTTCAACTCCACTCTTATCAGACATAGCTTTCTGCACCTTTCTTCACATAACCAGGAGCTTGGACAATTTCCTTTTGCCTCCAGCTGAACAATAAAACTTTGAAACTTGATATTCCCGTCTTCTTTCTATTTTCGTTTATATAACAGTAAAGGTGACCGAATCAACATTTGAATTCCGCCCTACCGTTATAGACCGTATTCTACGAGCAAACATCACCTCGGTTGGCGATTGTGAAGCAGATGTTTTATTATTCAGAGTGATCCTATATACCTGAAGGAACTGTTGAAGGGCTTTTTCAGTTGGTGTAGCCCTAACTTTTTTCAAAGTGCTCTTCAAGGTATCAACAAATCGTTCAGCCTGTCCGTTAAACTGCGGATGAAACGGGGCGGTAGTGACGTGATCGATCTGGTATGATTCGCAGAACTCTCTCGATGTAAACTGGCTTCCATTGTCAGAAACTATGATGTCTACTACACCAAACTTTGCGAACAGCTCATGAAGAAATTTTATGGTGATTTCTGTTATTGGGTTTTTACATCTATGTAGTTCGGGCCACTTTGAGAAACTGTCGACTACAATGAAATAGTAAAATCCTTGCAGCGACCTAGTGAAGTCAATGTGTATCTTAGACCATGGAAGATCTGTCTTTGACCCGGGGTTGAATTTAATAGGAGGTGTCTTAACAGCCGGGGCATAACCTTTGCATAGTTTGACCGCGTTTTAAATATCTTTGTCCATGTTTGGCCAATAGACAAAGCTACGCATCAGAATTTCCATCCTATTACTCCCTGGATGGCCAGCGTGAAAATCTTTCAAAATACGTTTCTGAAATGTTGACGGAATCACGATGCGTTCTCTGTAAGGTAACACATCATCGGATGTAGAGAAAACGTTTGTAGTACGCTGGTCCTTTTCCAAAATTTTAGTCTTTATCATGTTAATATACTTATCGCGGGGAGCTTCTTGCTTAATTTGATTGATTTTCACAGGGAATTTCCTGACTGAATTGCAAAGGATAATTTTTAATTCGTCTTCAGATTGAAGAGAGGCAATAACAGTGTCTTCCAGTGGTTTTTTGTATTTGGGAATTAACCTTGATAGTCCGTCCGCATGGTCGAATGTATTCGATGGTAGGTACACTATTCTGAAATTATAATTAAGCAGGATTGTACCTCATCTCTGCAGTCTTTTGGCTGTGTGAATAGGCAGACCTTTCTTTGAGCCAAAAATGCACCCACTTTTTGTCGAATGTTATGCGGTCCAAGCATTTTCTTTCGCATCTAATTTTGACCCTAAGCTGATGCTTAAAGAACAAAATGAGATCACGATGAGAAAAGTTTGTACCGTCATACAATCCCTTCTTTCGCGTCACCCAAATCACCATTCCAGCCACAGCTAGGATGGCGAGAAACACCACTCACTTCTCGCCTCGATACAGAGGATCAACATTGTCCACGACGTAACCAACGTCGAGCAGCAGGAGTTGTTTGGGATCAATGCGGGCTGTCCACTCACCGGCGTGACTCCAAAACGGGAGAACCCGCTCACAGTAGTAGAAGGCGTGCAAAGTCGTTTCTTCCAAACCACTGCCGCAGCGGAGGCAGTCGGGCATGTCTGCCAAGCCCGCTTTGAAAGCCCAATCGGTAAGGGGCAACGCATTCCAGGCAAGCCACCAGGTGAGCGAGAACTCGAAGTTGTTCAAGAAGCCCGAAACTGGTGCCAAATTCCATTGACAGCGAACCTCCGCCTGTAACCAGCTGAGCCACTCCATGAGAGGATCCGAAGCGGAACCTACCACTAACTCCTGATACAATTCCTTTCGAGACCGAGAAAGTTCACTGGACCCAGGAAGGTTACGGAAAGCCTTACGGCACTCGCGGGCGAACGGTGCTTCACTCCTAGACTGACGACGACCTTCGGCTTTGGGGCTGGACTCCAGGCCAGGAAAGGCATCTCTCACCTTTTGTCTCCACATCGTGTCCCTCGACAAGGATCGGTCCAGATAAGCCATTCTTTCAGCGGGCCTGTGGCTCTCCAGATCAGGCATCTCTAGACCCCGATTTCGAGGACGTTGGTAGCAGACCTATCTACGGACCATCGGCTTTCGACCACTCCAAAAGACAGCTTGGAGGACATATCCCCGAATGTCATGTAGAGTCGGTATATATTGAGGAGGAATAGTCCATTACCATGTAGGTAGGTGCCATAACAATTTACGTCTAAGATTTTCCTTTATAAAATATGGAAATTGAATCTGTTGTGAACAGAGAAGATAGACACAGGGAGAAAAACGAGACTTCGAAAATTGTCTTAAGATCTTGCCTCTGGAAGAAAATTCTGACGAAAGAAGTAATGAAGTTCCAGGTCTCCAAAATTCGTCGGACAGCATCAAAACCACCTTAGCCGCTGAGAAACTCCATGATTATTAGCATAAAGCAAAAACACCTGTCAAATTCCTCACGTCGACTTTTCTTTCCGACTTAGTGGACAAAACTTTGTTCTTTGTTTTTTTTTTTATTGTAAATGGTTTCATAACATTGCAATAAAAAAATCTTATATTATTAGAGTTACCGGCGAGTTGTCTCGTTCTTGGAGTTGTCAACGTTCCCGGCAACTCAATCCTCCTAACCTCTGGATCAAATTGTGTCGATCCCCGCCCTGCGAATCTTTAAAATCATAACTTTGGTGCAGAAAGCAGTGATAAAGCAACCAATCGAAAGACGCATATGGACATCCCAGTCATAAGGCCACAGCGTCTCGTACATTTCTTTGTTCAAATAGACAGAATTGAATAAAAATACTTCTTTATCCCTGCCACCCCCAAAATGGTCAAGTGTTGGATATCATTAATTTTCGGCTGCACTTGATCCAATCCTGAGAAAGCAAAGATAGACATTACAAGAAAATTTGGTTCTCAGTCAAATAAGTAAGTACAAATAATTGATCTTCTATGTTTAAAAATAAACATAATTGATTATGCAATTTTTTTTCTCTCTCTTGTAAATATCATTAATTGAAAACAACGATTAAACTACTTGAGAAATTCAAACTCATCTTTTATAATTCAGGAGATTCTTTTCCATGAAAGCGGCAAATGAAGAACAACTTCTTTCTCACATCCAGAGGAGGAAACTCTCTCAAGCCCTATCCTAAAAATGTCGACGGCATTATGGTTTTTCATTAGCTGGTTTGGTTTCTTTGTTTATGGCATACCAACCTTCATCGGCTATTTAATACTAAAGCCATTCGTGTAAAATAAAATAATAGTTGTACTTTTTAACCAATAGCTGAGGAGACAAGGGGATTCATACTTTTTTTATTGTGGCATTGCCATACTCACCGCGCTTAGCACTTGTGGGGTTTGAGGTTTGAAGGTCAGGGGCTAAGGTCAAGGCTGTGTTGCCGTAAGATATCTGACTCCATATTTTGGTTATATTATTTTACCCCACGTTGAATGGCCGGCGCAATTCCTTGCCCAAAGAAAGTCCCAAAAGAAATATACAAAAAGAAAAGATAGAAGCAGATAAGAGATGAAGACGTTTCTTTTATACTTTCCTTTATTTGCTGGGTTCAACAACCATTCCATGGATGAGGGAGTTTTTCCTGAATACATTGAAATGGTTGAATCCCCCAGTTAGGGTGTCAAAAATACGTTAATTCGTTTCATGTATGTAGGTGTCCGCATTTGGTATTTCGGGCTTCCATAAGGGTTAGTTTTTCTTTTTGGAAGTTTTGTCAAAGTCCGGTAAGAGTTGGTTTATTGTCCAGTAGTGGGTCTTGTATATTTCAGCATAGTGCTGACCCATAGAGAGCTGCTACTGGGTGAAAGGGACTAACCGACGCTACGTCCAAAGACGTATGCGTGGTGCCCAAACACACCAGCACGAGGTTATCAATCCGCTGGTCACTGCCTGAAAGAGAGAGAGAATCACTCGTCCTCTTTGTCAAGAAGAAAATGCCTTTTTTCTTTTTACACTTGTGTCATCCCCTTTTCCTGTTATGAACTTCTGGGAGTTTTCTGCAAATTTAATAGTTTTCTTTTTATCTATTTATTTTTTTTAATTTAATTTTTAAATTTTTTATATTTATTTATTCGTTCCCTACACACTTAGCGTTGTGGTTATGGTTGTAGGAAATGGAATCAGCAATCCGAGTTCAAATCCTAGACAAGAAGAAAAATTTTAGAAACTAAGGAAATTATATATGAGATGACTTGGATATGATAAAGAGAGAAACTATATCTCTCAAAAGCGGCACAAAAATGCCATAAGAACCAATTATGCCAAAGCAAAAATTGGTGATATGAAAAAGAATAGCAAGTGCCGTTTATGCAATGACAAAGATGAAACAGTTAACTACACAATAAGCAACTGCACCAAATTGGTACAAAAGTAATTCAAGACTAGGTACGAGTGGGCGAGAAAGATGATCCATTCGGAATTGTGCCAGAAATTAAAATTTGACCATCTCTTATGGGGACATATCCTACCATACCCCAAAGATAGACTCGTCCAACCTAAACGTATTCCCCGAACTTAGCTCGCTCCGGGGAGACAACTTCTCGTTCCTTAAGAGACATTTGACAGACGAACTGCAACCCGAGCACGGCTAGTACTTCTTTTGTATAACTTCCTTTTTCTGCTAATACAATAACGTTTACCTATCACCCGTTGTTTGAGTTGTTCTCCCACCGGTCTTATTTGAAAACCACAACACCATCCAAACAAATGGTATATGCACAAAGCAGAATCTGTTCGAGAAAATGATGTTCATAAAATTCTGAGGGGACAAACGGATCAGCGAATGAAGGCCAGAAGACCAAACCCGGTGTTAATTAGCAAGAAGAAAAACCTTGTCATCTAGTAGATTTTTCCATTATAGAAGACAATGGAGTGAGAATAAAGCTGAAAATACTGTGGAACCTAATAGTGATGGTGATAGCAATTGTAGTCGTAGCCTTTGGAACTGTTCTCCAAAGCATGGAAAAGAGACTGAGGGAACTGGAGATCAGATGAAGAATCGAGACCATCCAGATCACAGGACTGTTAAAATCAGCTAGAATACTCAAAAGTGTCAAGGAGAGCCGAGGAGTCTTGCCATCAGTTAGATTTCAGTGAAAAATCCCGTTAAAACTGGGGTTGAAAATCCACTAGAAGTTAAATAATTATTCAACTTCTTGTTGGCATAATTATAATTATACATCATTTGTGTGAAGATTCAACTTCTATTGTCATACCACTAACATCAGTATGTTGGACAACATCTTAAAGTCAGAGGCATGACCTTGGAGTAATTTCAAGTTTGAAATTACAAAAACTGTAGTTATTTTTTAACCCACCAAATAATTGCTTTTCGTGATTATTTATTTTTTCCTGAATCAACGTACGGTATATTTGTTTAATAGTATATCAACCTTCGTGGTTTATTTAATACAGAAGCCATCTGTAGAGGTGGTATGTATTTAGTTATTTCAGTGGATGTGCATCCGTGTTTTACGAGTATTGCTCTCCATATTATTTCCTCCACAAATACAACACAAAACTTTACAATCGCGTAAAAGAAATGGAATAGGATACAACGAACATTAAACAACAAACAATTTAATATACATAAAACAGAACGTGAAAACAAATAAAAAACATGATGTGTAAATGGCCTTTTGGAAAATAAAGTTTGGCAGGAAGAAAATAAATTTGTTTACACGTGTATGTATGTTTAGATGTTAACGGAGTCCGTAAATAAGTCGTTCTTACTTACATTAAGTTCATATCGTGTTTTTTGATTGTGGCCACAGCGTGTCGCGTTGATGAAAGAAAGTTTGCCGGGTTTTTCTTTTGAATGTGATTCGCGGCCATCTGTAGCTAGGTCATGAACTTTGATTGTGAAAGAAAAGGAATTTGCCGGACAGAGTATCGGCTACTGCTTTACTGACTTTGTGGCTCGTGAATGACTCCCTAACTGTGTGTTATTTATACCGTGATAGTGGAACAAAGAATCGTCCTAAAATTTTGGCGCGTAGACATTTATTGACCAATCAGATTTGTATTTTACTATTTTATTTTCGAGCCTAAATATTTTCTGTTAGTTTACTTCCGATCCTATTTTTCTAAAATTTTCTTATTCTATGTTTTAGCTGATTGGTTGAAAAGTATAAAAATATAACTTAAATGCTAATGCGGTTTTGATCCTAAATTTCTAGAATGTTCTTAAGTATGTTTTTATTGTTTAGTTTAAGATTAGAAAAAATGTGTTTCCCATACATCCTTGTAGAAGAACATCTGTGAGGATAAGGAGGTTCGTACCTTTGCACCTTTCTCAAAGGTATTAGTCCGAGAGTGAATGTAATAACGTGATTGGAGTTACTTCGAGGCCCATTACGCCACAGGGACTCACCCTCAGCATTAAATCAACATTCAGACACAGTGAAAAATTGCCAAAGTCTAAGTGATTGACTTACGTAACTGAAAATTTCTGTGTATATTTTTGATTAAGAACCCTGTTTTTCTTTCATTTTGTGATGCCATTGTGCCGTTCCAGGCAAATTTAGCCAAACAGTTATCGTAATAGGAAACAGAATCGGTGACCAGAGCTCAAATTCTGGACAAGGCTGTTTGTATTTCACCACGCGTTAATGTATCTCCCCACCCCACTCGCCCGGGCTATGGATAGATAGTAAGGTAGACTAGGTTCTCTTACCTTGGTAAGACATCCAGTCAAATTGAAGGAAAATACTGAATTTAAACCAGTTGCATTCTGTTAAAAAAAAATTGACCGAGTGTCACATCCTAGTGGTGGCGAAGGCGTTTGGTGAATACGTACAATTCCTGGCACACACTGACAACTTTTAAACTTTATGCATGATTCTTTTGCAGTGTGGGTAGGTATTTTCAACACGAAACTAGAAATGTCTGACCAATGAAAGATAGCATTTTGTAATTGGTCACTCATTTAAAAGTTTCCCATTTTGCTCGGCTATTGCTGCAGGTTCTGATACTCTGCACCTTTCTTAGTTCAATGGAGATGAGAAGTCTAAAGAAAGGATTTCCTAGTTACGAGACTTTAATTAAATTGAGGGGAAGGTCGAAATTCCGAAATACGGAAAAAACAAACCAATACGAAGTTTTGGCTTTATGGAAGATTAAGAAAATATTCAATTTCTTAAAAAGAGCTACTGTACTTGTTCCACACCGGTAAATAGTTATTTCCCCTTATCAAGAGTTGGGTAAAAAAAAAACTAAACAAAACAAAACGAAATAAAAAAAATCTTCCGAAGGTCATCAAACTCAACGTGGTACATACTCTAATCTACAGTAATTAAAAATGTATATTTCTTAATGTAATCAAGTCAGCATATCTAGACAGAAAGAGAAGCAACTGATTTCTTTCGGGTTATATGTACATATTTATATATATATATATATATATATATATATATAAAAAAACTGCCTTGTTTACTACAATCGTTCGGATGTTGTATAATGTTCACAGTGGATTTTAAGAATGGAGGTAAGAAAGATGAATTCAAAATAAAATACTAAGACATTTTTTCGTTTTGGCTGAGTCATCAAAATTAATAAAAACAACGAAATCGAATAAAAACAAATTTGTCACGTGTCATCAGTAGTGAAAAATAGTGAGAGATTGTTAGAACGACTCGTGTGTTTTATATCAATAAACTTATTTTTCCTTTAGACTTTTAACAGTTAATTTAAATATTTTGTGAGATTCTTTCTTGTTTTTCTTTTCGTTTACAAAAACTTTTGGGTGATCATTGACTTTTATTCATTGTTGTATTCCATTTATTTTTCCAATATATTGGTAAAGGTAATTTTTTAACAAGTTTGATTTAGTGAAGATATGAAACTAAATTATATTTTAGGACACGATACATACTACCATTAAAGAATTAATCATTCTTTGTACGCGAAACGCTGATATATATAGCAGTGTCTTAGCTCTTTTCTTCTCTATCCAACTGTTGGGAAAAGGGTGTTAAAAAAAATTAGGACATCGTTCAAAAAATAAATACATGAAAATAAATTAATAGTTAGATTGAATGCTTGTATTTGGTTTGGTGAGTTTGAGATAAAAATTTTATTCTCGGGTATTAAACTTGTGGAATAATGTAATTCGTATTCAATAACTTAGATTTCAAGTTAAAAGAATTTACTTAGTTAGAAATTAGTTAAGGATATATTTTTTTAATCCACTGAAAATAATTTTACATTTAAAAAATTTATTTTATGGTCTAAAATAATGTAAATGATTTTTTTCCCGGTCGGATAGTTGGTGAGATAAGGGAGGCTACTCTCACATACATTTCGTAAATAAGTAAGTAAAGTTAGCGACCATAGTCGAGGGTGACCCGAAGGCTCCCTTTTCGATAGCTACTACACCAAGGTGTAGGGGAGGGCGCTACTCGATTCCCAGGATTGCTCCACTTTACCCTTGAACCGTACCTTATAATGCTGAGTGTTAAGCAAGGTGGTATCAAGTTCCATTTTTAAAGTCTTTGGTATGACTCGACCTGGGATTGAACCCAGGTCTCCCGGGCCATTGGCGAACACTCTAACCGCTGGGCCAATTCGATCTTTATAAAGGGTCCTACGATTATAGCCTTATCCTAATCTGAGCTGTGCTTATTTTATTTTATTTTATTTATCTATTAGACTCGTTGATCTCTTCAGGTTGTCTCTTCCGAAATCTGGACAAGTCAAGAGAGACAACTCTTTTAAAGATCAGAAATTTAGTAAGATTTTACGAGGAAGGTGAGTCCAGATCAGAATTAACATAATTAGAATAATAAACATAATTTGAAAAAATGAAAAAGTGTTACATAAATTAATTGAAAAATAAAGTAAAAATAATTAACATGATGGAAAAAATGTTGCACATTTTTATTGAATCAAGAAAGATTGATTAATTTTAATGCTGCATCAGTTTCCATTTTTTGTGTAGTTGTTTCTTAAGAGATTTTTGCACACAGTTATTTGATATCAAGTATTCCTATCTAATACTAATAACTACATGGTTTCCTATAATAGTCATTTGTTTACACACAGTTATATGGTTTCAAATAACTAATAATAATCTTTAGTAAACAACTATAGCTTCAGATATATGCAAATAATTTTAAAATAAATCTTTTTGACCCATTGATGGAACCCTAAAAAGAGTGGGCCTGAATGGACGTGGGAGTAATGGCAATGGAAGGGTACTTCACACTCCCCAGATTGTATTAAGAATAGTTACTTAAGCTATAATTGTTTATTAAGGATTATTTGCCAATGGTCCGGGAGACATGAGTTCAATCCCAGGTCGAGTCATACCAAAGACTCAAAAAATGGTACTTAATGCCACCTTGCTTAACATTCAGCATTATAAGGTACAGATCAAGGGTAAAATGGAGCAATCCAGGGAATGGAGTAGCACCTTCCCTTACACCTCAGTGTAGTAGCTATTGAAAAAAGAGCCTTCGGGTCACCCTCCACTAAGGTCGCTAACTTTACTTACTTTATTATTTGTTCTATCAAGTCTTCAGGCTGGTCACCTGGTATTTTTGCCAGGTGGTTTTATTTCTTCAACTAAATTTGGCCTCATGGGGCCATCCTCCCAGGTCTTTGCCTGCTTGCTGGACTAAGTTCATTGCTTGGTGTCTGAGGTGCCCCAAAAGGGGAATGCCATTGGGGTCAAAAATCTTTGCTCCTGCTATGCACAGCCCCAACCATAAAATGGCCTTGTGTGATATTCGGACATGTCAGATAAATGCCAGTTACATGAAACTATTTAACTGTGTGCAAACAAGATACTATTATAAAATAGAAATAATTACTTAAAATCATATAATCATTGGACATTGGCATGATGGTTAGAGTGTTTGCCAATGGCCCAAGAGACCTGGGTTCAATCCCAGGTTGAGTCATATCAAAGACTCAAAAAAATGGTACTTGATGCCTCCTTACTTAAATCTCAGCATTATAAGGTAGGGATCAAGGGTAAAATGAAGCAATCCAGCGAAAGGAGTAGTGCCCTCCCCTACACCTTGGTGTAGTAACTATTGAAAAAGGAGCTTTCGGGTCACCCTCGACTACAGTCGCCAACTTTACTTAATATAATCATTAGTATTAGATAGGAATTCTTGAAACTGAAACTGTGTGAAAATTATTAGTATTAGATAGGAATACTTGAAACCAGACAAATATGTGCAAATTATTTGTTTTAGATAGGAATACTTGATATACTATATAACTTTTTTCAGCAAATTATTTAGAAACAGCACAAAAAATGTAAACCTTGACATGCTGATAATATCAATACCTCAATCATTTTAAGGACTTAATAACAGGAAGATTAATAAAAGTCTCTCTTACAGGAGATTTGGGGAATAATTAAACTTTCTTTGGTTTGTTTTCTTTATTTAATGGTACATCAACTCTTGTGGTTTATTTAATGCTCAAACCATCCTTGTAGTAATTTACAAAACTCTTTGCTTTGATGTGACACAAGGCCGAATGAATGGGGTGCCCAATGAGACTCGAACTCACTCGTATAGGTTTGCTAGTCTAGCTCGCTAACCGTTACACCACCAGAGATGCCCAAATCATCCTTGTAGAACTTTAGTGGCACTATTTATTCCATTACTAATGTTCGGGGGCGGGGGGGTAGGAGGGCTTATACTGCTGCCAAGAGGATAGTAATGAGCCTTTTCTTGTCACCTTGGCCCATAACATTGTTCGTTATGGAGTGGGTAATTTAGAGTTTTCCTTCTAGACCATTTGCCCTGCTAAATTTAGACAGACTGACCTACTATTTACCAATGGAAGAAAGAAGAAGTATTCATACTTTTGACAAAGACATTAACACAAAGTTATTTAACCCATAGCAGGGGATGAGGAGATAAAAGGATTCTTATGTTAATCATTGAATTGGAAATGTATATTAAAGTGGAAGTTTTTAATTCTTGATTTTTTTTTTTTAATTTTCAGATGATGTGAAACTTTAAAAGAAAAGTAAGGAAATATGGTGTAAATTACATTTTAAAAAAATCTTCTGACACCATGGCAACATCTACTCCAGAGAATTCCCTCTTTAGTGAGATATATTCGTCTACTTTCTCCCATGACCTGGACTTAAAAGAGAATTTGACTGCTCCTCCTGGAAAACAATTATTCCAATGTAGAATATGTGGGTCAGTATTGTCTACTCCCTCTCAACTTAAAGATGACTTAACAATTCCTGACACAAGAACATTTCAATGTGAGCTTTGTGGGGCATTTTCCGAAAATGCAAACCATAAACAGGACATGACATCTCATTCTGATGGGGCCTCTTATTACTGCCGGGTTTATAAAACAAATTTTTCTATGGGAGCCAAAAGAACTCAGGCTACCGAAAAGCCTTTTCCTTGTGATATCTGTGGATTAGCGTTTTCTCGCAGTTCTCATTTGAAATATCATATAAGAACTCATACTGGAGAGAAACCTTTCCCTTGTGAGGTTTGTGGATTGGCATTTTGCCGGAGCTCGGATCTCAAACGACACATGCGGTCACACACTGGAGAGAAACCCTTTTCTTGTGAACTTTGTGATAGAACCTTTTCACGGAGTTCCGACTTAACACGACATTTGCGAATGCACACAGGAGAAAAACCTTTTCATTGCGAACTTTGTGAATCCACTTTTACTTGCAGCTCACATCTCAAACGACACATGAAAACGCACACAGGTGAGAAACCTTTCCCTTGTGCTGTTTGTGGTTCAAGGTTCATTCAGTGCTCACAGCTTGAAGAACATGTGCGAATACATACTGGAGAGAAACCTTTTCACTGTGACATTTGTAGTTCAAATTTCTCTTGTAGTTCCCATCTTAAGTTACATATGAGAACTCATACTGGAGAGAAGCCTTTTCAATGTGAGGTTTGTGGATCAACTTTTTCACAAAGTTCAAACATCAAAAGACATATGAAAATACATATAACAAAGGGGTTTATTTTATGAGAAACATTTGTTGGCCCAATTATTTTTTTCATTGCAGCTTTTTTGACATGAGACATTCTTTGGGAAAATGTGAAACTAAAAGCAGGACAAATACAAGTTTACTGATTTTTAAAAAATATTTTTTTGATGATAAATGAAAATATGACTATTGTATAATAAAGTGTTCATGAAACTTTTTTAGATATGAATGTGTATTATTGATTTTGATTTTTATGAAGGAATAGTGAATTGAAATTTTTTTTCGAGAGAGTCTGAAATTTATTTTTTTTATCACTTTTCAGGTTTTAGGAAAAGATAGAAACAGTAAGAAATTATTTTCTTTTCAGCTTGGTCTTTATACGAGGGTGGGCTTAAAAGTTCATAGACTGACATCATATCTGCTGTTGATGACTTTTGTGACCAATGAGATACAAGCACTGCAACACAAATGGAATAAATGTATGGACTACATGGGAGACTATGTTGAAAAATAAACCTCATTTGGTCACATTCTATGAGTGTATGTTGGTCAGCCTATGAACTTTTCAGCTGACCCTTGTAGATGAATTTATCTGCTAGAATTCTGCATAAAGTAAAATATCACTTTTGAGAATAGTTGTTCAGCTTTATGAAAACAAACAAAAATAAATGGAATGTGAATGTGACACATGAACTGGATGTAGTTGCACATAGTGTACAGGGAAGTCTGGATGTTAGCTGCTTTACCATTTGAACTACTAAAGCATAACTAAGGTTATGAAAGATCAAATGTTATCATTGCAATTCATTTTTCTCCCAATTCCTTAGCACCTTATTGCCTTTTGGTTTACAAAAAAATAATTTGAAGAATTATCATTTATAAATTTTCTATAATCTTATTTTATTTTCCGATTATCTGCTCTTGTTCTTGGATTTCCTATATTGCATTTGTAATGTCAGATGACTTCAGTTATGTTTTTGGCATAAAATACCTCAAGCATGACATCTTCTCTCTCTTTTGTAGAAGTCTCAAACCTAATTAAGATCTTGAAATTAACTCTCATGTATTTTCTATTATTTTTTCCTATTTTGTATTTTAGGACTATCTCACATTTAATGGCTTCCATTTAGCAATATGTTTATTTACATTTCTTTTTATCATTATTGTGTGTATGTTCATATTCATATGTAAGATAATGGATATATATATATATATATAATGACTAAAAAAGCCAGATACTACCTACCCAATTACAACTACTACAGAATCTTCAGGATAATTCTGATTAAAGAGAGTGGACTCAAATGACATTTAATTATAAAAGTAGCCACTAGAAAGAATAAAAGATAAAAAAATCAGAGTTAGAAAAATATTTATAAAAATAAATGAATAAGTGCACACACACACACACACACACATATATATATATATAAGTGCATTCCTACCAATTTTATATACATTTTTTATATATAAAATCTAAACTTTTAAAAATCTGCAAATGAAATCAAATGTTATTAAGTTTCATACACTACAAACTTAGACATACAATCTTACCTATAAGTAAGTACATCCTTACCAATTTATATATATATATATATATGTATATATTGTTATAAGTTAGCTCCTGTCTCTAATCAGTCTTTCATGGCTACACTGCTTACTAAATTTCAAAGCTGAGCAGTAGCCAAATTGAATAACTAAATAACAGTTAGGTGAAATTAAGATCAGCAACCAACATATACAAATTAAGACTAATATTTTATTTCTACCTTCACTACAACTCAACACTGAATCTTACTCTAAATGTTTATATAATGATTTTAATATAATGAACATTAAAAAATGAATGTAAATAAAATGATGTTTAAATACATGTTAGTATAATACATTTTATTATAATGAGGTTTATAAAAATATTGATATTATGAATATTAATACAATGATGGTCAATATAATGATCTCAGTATAATTACGTCAATATAAATGTTGATATAATGAATGTGAATATAAATTCTCTCTAAAGAATCTATAACACCCCATTTTCCATGTTTTGCATTAAAATAATAAGGAAATATTCTGACATTTTCATTGAAACTTAACTAGTTATTCCCAATTCTATGATGTTTCTCTAATATTGCATTGTTTTTAAGTACTTTTGTAAATGAAAAGAGATGGAGATCCCCATAGCGTAGGGGATAACATAATGGATTGTGACATCATAGTAAGTGAGTTTGAATTTCAAATGTACTATTACATTCTCTTTCAGGCTAATACTCATCTCCTCAATTGTCTCATAACAACAGCCTCTGAGCTTAGGGAATAATCAAAAGTCACAGGGAGCAAGGTCTCAACTATAGGGAGACTGAGGAACTGTCTTGATGCCCACCTTGCTCAAATAGTCTGTGACAAGGATGGAGTTGTGGATTGGTGCATTGTCCTGCTGGAAATGCCACTGACCCGATTTGAAGAGTGCTGGCCTCTTCCAATGGAATCTCTTGCTGAACTCCCTTAAAACCTCAATGTAGTAACCCTAACCCTTTGGCCAATCAACTCTGGTGTATTGACTTCCTTACTCCTCCTACACCTCTCATCATCCCTCACAGACTCCTTGCCTTCCTTAAATCTCTTATGCCACTCCAAAACTGATGCTCGATTCATGCAAGATGGTCGAAAAGCAGTCTGAAGCATTCCATACATTTCTGTGGCATTTTGTTCCAAGTTTAAAACAGAATTTTATTGCATATCGTTCTTCTAAAGTGTCAGATTGCATTTTTGAAATACACCAGCTTTGACAATCAGGCTTTAGTAGGGCGTATTCCAATTCTTGCTGTAGCTGTTCATTTAAACCTGAAATCAAAAAAATTGGTCAGTCATCTTATAAGATGTATAGCAATAACATAGAGAATTTTTAAGAGTCTACAACAATTTTAAATGCCTGTACAAAAAAAGTCTGGAAATTTATTGAAGGCACCTCATATATCCATAGAAGATGAGTTAGGAATGATTCAATTTGAATTAGAGGATTCTTATAAATCTCCAGGTGTGTTCAATTTAAGATAATTGATATATAAATTTATAAACTTCGTACAGACCCAATTTATATAATTGGAAGAAAAACTCAACAGACCATTATTTGGCTGTTATAAATTTATTTCAAATGAGAAACCAACCACTTCAGATAGCTACCGCATAATGAAGAGAAAAAAAATTATACAAATATTCTTTTAAGAGATTCTTAGATATTTAAAAAAAAAAATGAATAAAGAAAGAAAGAGGGTTGGGATAAAATATATGGGTTAGAAGTTGGTATCAAAACTATGTAATGTTTATGTCTGGTGTCATGTGTCCTTAGGTATCTAAAAAATCTATTTTAACAACTGAAATATTCTTTCCATTTATTTATTTATTTATTAAGGAAAGCGTGACGATAAATGCTATTACTAATATCAAACTTATCTTTTGTTGAATTTTTTTTTTAGGTAATATCTCAATACTTTTTATATATATATCTTTTTATTTTGAATACTGCCATTCTAAATTACAGTTAAAATTTTTAATATCAGTATGATAATTATATCACTAATTATAAAAAAATTAACTATTATTACAATTATTGCTAATTTATCATTGTTATTATTGCTGCTGCCATTATCACATCACCAACAATACCAATATTAATAGTGGTACCCAAAATTTTACCCTACTATTTTTATCCCAATCAATTTTTTTATTATTAAACATCTATTTTTGTAACGGTATTTAAAAATTAGTTCATTTCATTTTGTGTAATAGTTGGCAAGTAAATTTATATCTAATGATGGTTATTTTTTATGCATTTTTTTTAATAATAAATAAATAATTAATTTATAATTGTCAAATGACAGTCTGTTGAGTTTTTCTTCCAATTATATATATATATATATATATATATATATATATATATATGCAAATTTCATTAAACATAATAGACATTTTATGCCTACATATTTTCTTCTGGATCCATTCGAATTCCCGTATTACTTTTATCGTATTCGGAGGGAATTGATTTAGGTATTGTCTATTGTTGTATGTATCCCTAGTACTTTCTGCCCGACTTTGGGCCATCATCAGGGGAGAATCTATTACAAAAGTGATGTAACTTTTGTTTTAGCAAATTACTACTGTGTAAGGACGTCTTTGCTGTTGGAGATTATGGCGTTTGCTTTTAAATGTAATTCTGTAAATACGGAAACTACGGAAAATTCTCACCGACAACACAACAATACTCGAACATCAAAATAATAAACAAAAACTTCAGATTCTCGAAGCACTATATATTAGAAACCTGCAACCAGCACTTAATAGAATTAATTTTCAAACCAGTGCTAATGTACTTAAATGTCTTTAGCTACTGGCACTATTTACAGAATTACATTTAAAAGCAAAAGCCATAATCTCCAACAGCAAAGACGTCCTTACACAGTAGTAATTTGCTAAAACAAAAGTTAGATCACTTTTGTAATAGATTCTCCCCTGATGATGGCCCAAAGTCGGGCAGAAAGTACTAGGGATACATACAACTATGGACAATACCTAAATCAATTCCTCCCGAATACGATAAAAGTAATACGGGAATTCGAACGGATCCAGAAGAAAATATGTAGGCATAAAATGTCTATTATGTTTAATGAAATTTGCATTAACGAAGAAATGCTGCCTAAATATACATATATATATATATATATATATATATATATAAGATTTTCGAACACTAGAGACATCACTATATTTTGAAATGGAACACTAAGAATTTTTTCATTTTAAAATAATTTTCAGATTAATTTTAACATCACTCTGAAGATGTTTTAAAAAGAAAGCCAAGACATGGGCATTAACATGTTAGCATATATAAAAACACATCCTTTGAATATTTTTTGTCTTTTTTTTTTTTTTTTATTCATACACACACACACACACACACACATATATTTCATTCAGGGTGTGATAAAAAAAAAAAAAAAAATATGGAGACTAAAGGAACAATAGATGAAATGTTAATTCAACGTTTATTTCAGAGAGTTTTGTATTGGTTTAGTTTATTTGTTTAATGGCATATCAACCCCTTATGGTTTATTTAATGCCAAAATTTGATACTTTTGTAAATGTTTGACCTTAAGCATATCTAAATTTTTAATGTTTCAATGCATCTTTTAAACTGCACTTTTAAAAATTTCCTGTCATCATTTATTTGCCCACAATTATATGATATCAAGTATTTCTATCTTATACTAATAATTTATACACAGCCGTATAGTTTTAAGTATTCTTATCTAATACAAATAATTTATACACAATTGTTGTTTAAAGTAACTATTTCTATTTAATAATAATCATTTGCTATGTAGTTTCAATTATTCCTAACACAAATAATTTGGACAATTGTATGGTTTCAAGTAATTGTATGCAGTCAACAATTCTAGCATCAAGTGACTGTTCTAAAGAAAAATAATTTGCACACAATTATGTTATCAAGTATTCCCATCTAATACAAATACTTTACAGAAAAACTGGTTTGACCAGTATATTGGAACCCAAACAGGTTCTGCCTCTCTGAGTCAGAGCAGACCAGGGTGTAATAGCAATGAAGGCATGACTGTAATCCCCCAGAGCTCAAGAACTGGAAGCTCACCTCCAGATGCAGATTAGTATCATCCTCAGGATACCACTTGGGTGTGGCAGGGTGTTGGTCTTACCCTTCATCAAGGGATGCAGTTGGAATATTTTAAGCCTTGCCAACCAGGTCAGTTTTCCATTGGCCGAAACACCTCTGAAACTTCTCTTTTGATATAGTATGACCCACCCCCGTTGTACATTTTTTGTGGGTAGTGGAATCCACATCTCTAAAAATTAATCTTCAGATGAATTTTCAGTTTAGCAAACCAGAAAAACTTGCAACACAGAGCAAGATCTGATGAGCATGCAAAGTGCTGCACAATCCTATTTTTTGCTAATCTGACCAAATTACGTACTACAAATGTGAATGAATCTAAAAAAAAAAAAAAAAAAAAAAAGAAAGAAAGAAAGAAAATATTTTCACACTAAAAAAAAAAAAAAAAAAAAAAGACGAGAAGCAGAT
The DNA here is from genome assembly GCA_963585895.1 of Sepioteuthis lessoniana. NCBI lineage: Eukaryota > Metazoa > Mollusca > Cephalopoda > Myopsida > Loliginidae > Sepioteuthis > Sepioteuthis lessoniana. The sequence goes on from OY757908.1 coordinate 73,326,621, forward strand.
GATATCCGGCAGAAACTATGACAAACACAGGCTTCACAGATTATCTAGCGCTTCTCACAAATATACCAGCCCAACCCAAATCTCTACTGACCTCTGCACGAATGCAAGTAAAACAGTTCCTGAGCAGCATTTCATTTTGTAAAAATGGTATCAAAAGATGTACTGTGAAGGTGTGGACAGCTATTGACAGGTTATCAACTGAATGACAATCAGATATCTCTGATAAAATAAAACAAGATTTCAAACATGCTGTGGCTGTGTCAATACTACTGTGTGGATGCACCACATGGATGCAAATTAAATGAACATAGAAAAAACTAGACGGTAACCACACAAAAATTTTATGTGATTGTAATTTAAATTGTTTTTTGTAATTTATGTAATACACAAAAGAGGGTGAAGGGTATGCCTCCTTGACAACAAGAAAACCACGTGAAATTAACTTCTTAGTAAACATAGTTTTGATACCAACTACAGTGATGCTTTGAACAAATCTTTGAAGCAGCACTTCACAAAACAGCTGCTGTACGGCCACTTACCTCTCGTCTCAAAGAACATCCAAGACAAACCAGACATGCGGGGTATTGCTGGAGAAATAAGGATGAACTCATAGGCAACATTCTCTTATGGATTCCTACACATGGACACACCAGTGTGGGCCGACTGGCAAGGACTTACATACATCAGGTCTGTACAGACATGGGATACAGTCTAGAGGACTTGCCGGGAACGATAGACAATAAGGACAGATGACGTGAGAGAGTCCGGGAACTCCATGTTGTCTGTACGACTTGACGATATGAAGATTAATAAAAAATAAAATAAATTCAAAAGTAAGCAGTTCCAAGAAACGTTTGTTAGGAAGTAGGAGCCGTGCATGCCTGAAAGACCGACTTACTGACTCTAAAGAGAAACTCTGCCAAACTTCAGTAGTACCCCTCAAACTAAAAGGATTCTTTTCCATTCGGCTGCTAACAGTGAACATATGTGCTGACTAGGTCTTGTGGCTTGGCACTTAGTTATGTCTGCTGCTAGCAAGCTGACACCGCCGAAACATATATTACTAAAAACACCCACTGGACATCACCACCGACTTAAAATTTACCATCACAGGAAATGACTAATATATTTTAACACGTTCTCTAGGAGATGCAACTATAGGTTTCAGGTAGGATTTCCTACCCACCGAATAGTCGTTAGACCCAGAAATAAAGTTTTAAGTTGAAAGTTATCTTCGTTTCTTCTCTTCCTTTCTTCACAGACAAAAAAGCCAACAAGTTAGATGGGGTAAGAAGAACAAATGGAGTCAGACACTACAACGACCGACAACCACCACCAACAACAACCTACGAAACTAAACAACAACAAATCTCCAACACCCCATAATGATGAATGAGTCAAATAAGAATTTTTCTTTATAATCAATTACTTTGATTTTTAATTGTCTTCTTTTTAATTCATGTTAACTAGTTTCTTCCTCCTCCTCGGGTCATTGTCAAGAAAAAAGATTTTTGCAGACTTTCGAACGTTTTATTTAAAGAGATTTTTTTAAAGAGTTATGTCACAAAAGAAGCGACGTAAAATGAGAATTGTTTTTTAATATCCAAATATTTCAGTTGACCGTTTTTATAATCTTCGCGTACCGAGACCACGTGATGCTCATGGCCACCCTTGGTGCGATCTAGATTTTGTTTCAAGCAAGTATTTTAATTAAACGTTTAACTTAGACATCTGTTTATCTAGATGTTTACATGACATTCCATTTATCTATTCTCTTTCAGAGTATTTTTCAGAATGATTTAATTTGATGTTAAGGCAAGTTGGGGTCAGTACATATGAGTATTCTAAGAACTGAAATTCATATATTATGGGAAACAAAGAAGCAAAGAAAGACCAACGAAAGAAAGAAAAAAGAAAGAAAGAAGCGAATGTATGGGATACACATTTTTTCTAGTCTTAAAATAAGCAATAAAAACATACTTAAGAACGTTCTAGAAATTTAGGATCAAAACTGCATTAGCATTTAAGTTAAATTTTTATATTTTTCAGCCAATCAGCTAAAAACATAGAATAGAACATTCTAGAAAAATAGGATCGGAAGTCAACTAACAGAAAATATTTAGGCTCTAAAATAAAATAGTAAAATACAAATCTGATTGGTCAATAAATTTCTACGCGCCAAAACTTTAGGACGATTCTTTGATCCACTATTACGGTATAAATAACACAGAGGGAGCCATTCACTAAGACCAAGCCTAGCCATTAAGTCAGTAAAGCAGTAGCCGATACTCTGTCCGGCAAATTCCTTTTCTTCTACAGCTAAAGTTCATGACATAGCTACAGATGGAAACGAATCACGTTCAAAAGAAATAGCCGACAAACTTTCTTTCATCAACGCGACACGCTGACGCCACAATCATCAAACCCTATATGAACTTAATGTAAATAAGAACGACTTATTTACGGACTCCGTTAACATGAACATACACACACCTTTAAACAAATTTATTTTCTTCTTGCCAAACTTTATTTCCCAAAAGGCCATTTAGATATCATGTATTTTATTTGTTTTCATATTCTGTTTTATGCATATTAAATTGTTGTTTAATGTTCGTTGTGTTCTATTCCATTTCTTTTACGCGATTGTAAAGTTTTGTGTTGTATTTGTGGAGGAAATAATATTGGGAGCAATACCCGTAAAACACGGATGCATATCCACAGAAATAACTCCCACAGATGTCCAGCCGAAGGAAGAGAGGTTGAAAAGTAACAAAGAGCTGATGAACAGTTGAAAGAAGAGATACTAGAAAGAAAGAAAGATGATAACCAGCTGAAGAAAGGGAGGCTGAAAAGAAATGAAAGAAAAATAACTGGGGAAAGAGAATCTGAAAAGGAAGGAAGGACGAAGTCAAATGAATTAGAAAGAAAGAAGACCGAAGAAATAAATAAATAAAAAAAAAAAAAAAAAAGAAAAGAAAAAGATTTAGATTGGTTGTTTTATTGCATATCAACCCTTGTATGTTATCTAATACCAAATCCTATTTATACATACCTACATCAAATATATATGATTTGTAAACAAATAGTTTGTAGATAATATATTTAAATGAGCCAGAACTCATTTGTTTGCACAGAGTTTCAAGAATTGCTATCTATGTCTAATAATTCTACTCAACATTATTTATTTGTTTGCACACAGTTAAGTAGTTCCAAGGATTGCTATGTAATACTAATAATTCCATTGAATATTAATCATTTGTTTGCAACTTCAATCAGTGACTTTTTTCTTTTTTTTTTTTTAGTAATTGGATTTTCAACTATTTTGTAAATATGCTTCCCTTTTAAATACCGTTCAGATTTTATCATAAGCTGTCTATAATATGGCCATGCGAAAAAGATTATATGTTTGAGGGAAATTCCTGTTTATGTCGAAAGCGTAAATTATTGTCCAATAGTTTTGTTTTATTTGGCGACAGCGAGTCTGGATGATACTTCAACAAGTTATTGGTGCAGCTATATGGCCAGGTCATGTGCAGACGATTGGAGATTACTCCTCTGCAGAGAGGCAGTCGTTGTATTCTATAGGTCCGTTAAATGATTAAACAGTTCTATTTGACCATACACGGAGCCCTAACCGCTACTAACACACTGGGTCAAGGTGGACCTAGAAGTTATGGCAATGAAGGGTACTCCTCGTTTCCCAGATGTCCAGAACTGGAGCCTTACTATCAGATGCAGTTAAATGTCATAAAAGAAGGAGGGAGTCTTATCCCCTTCTACAGAGATGCAGTTGTTATATTCGACAGCTTTAGCTGACTGGACTAGAAAAGAAAAGAAATATCGCATATAACAGTATATAGCTCGGATTTTAAAGACTTCATTTTTAGAAAAAATAGAAACAAAAAAATTAATGTATGTGTTGTGCGTGTAGTTGACCTACTTCGTCGTATCATGTTTGGATTTTAATTTTACAAAAGTTTTACTTGTATATAAGTCAAGTTTTTGTTATATATATATATATATATATATATATATATATACGTGTGTGTGTGTGTGTGTTATATAACAGAAATCTTCTGATTTACAAATACATTTCCAACCCACAGTCCAGCAAAATGAATAAATAAATAAAAACAAAAACAAAAGAAAAGAGAAAGATTTTGATTGGTTGTTTTATTGCATATCAACCCTTGTATGTTATCTAATACCAAATCCTATTTATACATACCTACATCAAATATATATGATTTGTAAACAAATAGTTTGTAGATAATATATTTAAATGAGCCAGAACTCATTTGTTTGCACAGAGTTTCAAGAATTGCTATCTATCTTTAATAATTCTACCCAACATTATTTATTTGTTTGCACACAGTTAAGTAGTTCCAAGGATATTAAGTAGTTCCAGCAAAATGAATAAATAAATAAAAACACCCGGGAAGATACGTTTCAGTTGGGAAAAAAAAGTAACATTAACTGGATTTTGTCTGAACGATGGCTTATAACATCCGGTTGAAATGTAAAAATAAATTCTCAATTAAAAAATCCTTTTTTCAAACTCCAGCAATCATGAACTTTCTCCCAAAAGTTTTTCAGAGCCGATTCAATCCCAAATATGGCTATAAAATGTTTGACAAGAGGTTCAGCCAGCCGATACGATACACTTCGGCCAGCTATGTTCAGGCAACAGATCTGGTCAGGTGTGTCATGTCTCTGGCAGCGGTCGAGGCTGCTTGACGTTGGTGCCGGGGAGGCCCAACATTCATTTCACACGGCTGTGTCACTGGCATACTTCTCGAACCTCATGAGACTGTCCCCTAAGCTCTTACTCTCTCCAGTGTGGCTAGATTTATCACTTGGCGCCTGAGGCACCTCTTTTTGGGGGAATGCCAACCGGGTGTATATACTTTTTTTGAGAATGCTGGATGTGTCATGGCTACGGCCCTGTGCACGAACCCACCTTAAAATGGCCTTGTGCCGCACTCATCTAGTTGGTGGGACGTACGACAAATACCATTGTCACTGGGGACTGCTGTTAGAGAGAGAATCGTCATGCGTCACATTTCAGACAAAATCAAAAACCATTGACACCCTACAAACCCGCACCACAATCAACACTCCACCCAACGAAGTCTCTGGATTTCTACCATGTCGCACACAACTAAGCCAGCCAGCCAGCCAGCCAAGAACAAACTTACACCCACTCACCACCTGATTCTTATATGATGGAAGAAGAGCACCACAATCTTTTCTAATCTACCGACTTCTATTTATCTAGAATAAACAAAATTAAATCCGACCCTCTCGTGCAACCATACGCTTGTCCATAACACACACACACACACACACGTATATATAAACATATATAATGCGCGTGACACTTTAAGCGTCTTTATCCCAAGATGCATATATCTAAGGTGAATAATGTATACGCATGTCGGTGTGAGCATATGTGAATGTGTATACATATAAGTATAACGTATTTGTATGCATGTGCATGTGGATGCGAGAGTATCTGTAAGAGTTTGTAAAAAAATATAAGCGTATCGTATATGCATGTATATAGATGTGTGTGCATAATAGTATTAAAGTGAGTAGCTAAGCAAGTTGAGAGGTCAGCAAAATTTCAAAGATATATGATAAAATAGAAAGAAGAGGGTTTCTAAATAATAAAATAAAAGAATGATTCTTGGACATTAATAAAATCGAAATGAAAGGAGTATTTTCTAATGTCCATTATAAACTTTAGTATTCGGAGCCAGTATGGTCAGAGGTCAACAGACAAGAATCTCATTTTTTAATGTCTTCAGTATTGGATGGTTGAAGCGGGAAAAACACTGGTTTTACGCCTGGAAGTCTAACTCCAAAAGAAGATGTAAAGGAGTTTGAGTCTAGGGTAGTGCTGGGAGTAGTTCGTAGTTGGCGACAAACTAAGAAAGGCCCCAAGCGTTTGAGTCTGGATCCCCACCTACTCCCCACTATAATCGGGTTGACTGTTCAAGCCTAATAGCAGTCCTCAGATACGGTCTTTAGGGAGGCCTCATGGCGTATTGGTTAACCAACTAACTGCAGCCTTGAGGTGAGTTCACTTTCAGATTAATATCGTTGGGTATTAACTCGAAAGTGACTATATATATATATATATATATATATATATGAGCGACGAATAGGCCTAGTTGATAGAGTGTTCGCTAATGGTCTGTGAGAAATGGGTTCAATCCGAGGTCGCGTCATACCAAAGACTTTAAAAATGGTACTTGATGCCTCCTTGCTTAACACCCAGCAATATAAAGGGACGTATCAAGGATAAAATGGAGCAATCCAGGGAAAGGAGTAGCGCCCTTCCCTCGGTGTAGTAGCTACTGAAAAAAAGAGCTTTCTGGTCGCCCTCGGCTACTGTCACCAACTTTACTTTATGTATAGTAAACTATTTTATCATGTATATGCATGTGGGTGGGGCACTTTTGAACGTCCCCCACATTTATTTACTCCTCGGCTCGAGCAGGTTGCAACACAAGGTTAATTTTTAAAGTGGTTTGAATTCAGTTTTCTTCAAGACCAGTTGCCATACTATGGTTAAAGAACCCAGTCTGTCCAATTTATCATTATCTGGAGAAAGGAAAGGTATGCATCCAACTATTCTAAGTGCATTAGCGCTACAAGAAATACAAACACCCGTGTACAGGATTTGATATAGCCTCAGCATGTCTATTTCCGACAACAATAACCATCCCACCATGTGAGCCTCTCCCTCAATATATATATATATATATATATATATATATAAGGATTACATTAAATTCTTTTCTTTGGATTACCTTTTTCAATTTCTCTCAAAATATATGTGTGTATGTGTGTGTTTGTATGTGAAAAACACTTACACTGTCTCTGTCCCACCAATACACACAAGTTTTGAAAAAGGAAAAGAACACGCATCATAAGGAACATTGTTTACAATCACTGACACACATAAAAGAAAACACTAAAGGAAAAAAGAAAAAGAATAAAAAAAAAAAAACAGAGATAAAAAAGAAGAGTGAGCAAAAAAGCAAATCAAACAAACTATCAAAAAGGAAAAAAAAAATGTACGTTTGATAGGTGAGTTAAGAAAACTTTAACCCACCTTTGTGCTGACTTGTTACATAAGTGAGTAGCTGTGGTCTGTCTACAGTGAAGTGTATTAAGTTTTGATTGAGGAAGAAAGAAAGGAAGGAAGGAAGAGAGAAAAAAAAAAGGAGAGATAAAAAGTGAAAAGAGATAAAAAGCGAACTTTTTTTTTTTTATTGTGGTACAAGGTCGAAAGTAAAGATCATTCACTGGGACTCGATACTCATTAACAATGATCGAACAGTTTAAATGATTAACCATTACTCCCCTATTTGTTCTGTTTCATACTTTGACAAATGAACATTGAGGACAATGTTACTAAGTCAAAATTTAAAAAAAAAAAGATTAAAATTTTGAATAAATACATATATTTTACGGATAAAACAATCATTTGATGTATCCTTTAAAGTTTTCCCTTTTATCTAATGAGTATCAAAATTTGGACTTACTAGCTCGTTGATTTTGTGTGGATTTAAAAAAAACAAACCCAAATAACTCCCTGCTTCCGAAAATTCACAAAATAGTGATTTTTGGGTATCGTTGTTCAGATGAAAGAGTGTACATATACAGTGTATCACAAAAGTGAGTACACCCCTCACATTTCTGTAGATATTTAAGTATATCTCTTCATGGGACAACAATGACAAAATGACACTTTGACACAATGAAACGTAGTCTGCGTGCAGCTTATATAACAGAGTTAATTTATTTTCCCCTCAAGATATAACAATTAAAAGCTAAATCACTGCCAACAAAAGTGAGTACTCGCCTTAGGGAAAGTTGTCAATATTAACATACACCATGTCAATTGTCAATATTTTGTGTGGCCACCATCATTAACCAGAACTGCCTTTATTCTCCTGGGCATGGAGCTTCACAGGTAGCCACTGAAATGCTCTTCCCCTCCTCCATGACGACGTCGCGGAGCTGGCAGATATTTGAGACTTTGCACACCTCCACCTTCCATTTGAGGATCCCCCAAAGATGTTCTATTGGGTTCAAGTCAGGACACATGCTTGGCCAGCTTTACCCTCAGCCTCTTCAGTAAAGCAATGTTCGTATTGGAGGTGTGTTTGGAGTCATTGTCATGCTGGAACACTGCCCTGCAACCCAGTTTCTGGAGGGAGGGGATCATGCCCTGCCGCAGTATTTCACATTATATGTTGGAGTTCATGTTTCCCTCGATGAAATATAACTCTCCAACACCTACAGCACTCATGCAGCCTAAGACCATGACATTCCCACCACCATACTTGGCTGTAGGCATGACACACTTATCTTTGTACTCCTCACCTTGTCGCTGCCACACATGCTTGAAGCCATCAGAACCAAACAAATTTTCTTCATCTCATCAGACCATAGGACATGGTTCCAATAATCCATGTGCTTTGTTGACATATCTTCAGCAAACTGTTTGCGGGCTTTCTTGTGTATCGTCTTCAGAAGAGGTTTCGTCCTGGGGTGACAGTCATGCACACCAATTTGATGTAAAATGCGGCGTATGGTCTGAGCACTAACAGGCTGACCCCCCACCTCTTCAATCTCTGCAGCAATGCTGACAGGACTCCTACGCCGATCTTTCCAAGAAAGCATTTGGATGTGACGCTCAGCACGTGCGCTCAGCTTCTTTGGACGACCTGCTCGAGACCTGTTCTGAGTGGAACCCGCTCTTTTAAAACGCTGGATGATCTTAGCCAGTGTGCAGCAGCTCAGTTTCAGGGTGTTGGCAATCTTCTTGTAGCCTTGGCCATCTTCCTGTAGCACAACTATACGTCTTTTAAGATCCTCAGAGTGTTCTTTGCCATGTGGTGTCATGGTGGAACTTTCAGTGACCAGTATGAGAGAGTGTGAGAGCTGCACTATAAATTTGAACACACCTGCTCCCTATACACATGGGCCTAGTAACACTAATGAGTCACATGACATTTTGGAGGGAAAATGACAAACAGTACTCAATTTGGATATTTAGGGGTGTAGTTTCTTAGGGCTGTACTCACTTTTGTTGTCAGGGGTTTAGCTTTTAGTGGTTATATTTTGAGGGGAAAATAAATTAACTCTGTTATATAAGCTGCACACAGACTACTTTTCATTGTGTCAAAGTGTCATTTTGTCAGTGTTGTCCCATGAAGAGATATACTTAAATATCTGCAGAAATGTGAGGGGTGTACTTACTTTTATGATACACTGTATATATTTATGCATGTATGTATATGTGTGTATTTGTGTTCCTACCAACAATCTGCACGAATAGGTATTGACTCAAGGTAAATTATTAAAACAGAATTTAACATCCTTGGCCTAATAAGTAGAGTGTTCGCCAATGGTCCAGGAGACCGGGGTTCAAATCCAGGTCGAGTCATACCAAAGACTCTAAAAATAGTGATTAAAGCCGCCTTGCTTAACACTCAGTATTATGAGATAAGGATCAAGGGTATAGTGGAACAATACTAGGGAATGGGATTGCGGCCTCCCCTACACCTTGGTGTGGGAGCTATTGAAAAGGGAGCATTCGAGTCACCCTAGACTAAGGTCGTCGACTATCTTGTTGTAATGTAATGTGGCCACCGAGTATTGCTTTTTTAAGTATTTTATTGAAATACATTATATATATATATATATATATATATATATATATATATATGTGTGTGTGTCAACATATGTAATAATAATAATAATAATAGATAAATATATATTAGATATATATATTTGGATTATGGAATATACACCGTGACCCAGGGTTTCATGGAGTTTTTTGCAAAACAACAATCATCAGACAGTTAAAAAAATGGAATGAATCGAAAATCGGAAATCGAAAAATACGAAAAAATACGGACAAAAAAAAACCGTTAAGAATTCTTTTGAAAGTTTACGTACGCATGCGTGTATATGTTATAGTTACGTATGGATGCGTATTTTTATGAGGTTAAGCCATTCTACAAACGAAGCGCGTTGAGTAAGCGGATATGAATTCGTGAGTGTATCTTAATATTTCGTTACATTATTTTGTTTCTGTATGCGTTGGTGACTATAGCTATGGAACAAAACATCATCACTGCATGTCAAGGAGAATGAACACGGATTTGATTTGTAAGCGTATTTGAACGGTTGTTTTATGGTAGACTAGAATCATGATGGGTATAAATAAGTAAGGGTATATTGTATTGTGATGTATTATGTTGGTATAATATTTAGAGGAGGGAATTTTATAATAATAATAATAATAATAATGATAAACAATAAATATTATATACTATAGTTCTTTTTGGTGGTGTGTGCGTAATAAAATAATAAAGGGGTTACAATGATAGTGTGTTTGTGTACGATGATGATTATAACTGAGGAGTAAGATGTTGTCATTGAAAAATTAAGGAAATTGATTAAGGAAATAGATGGCGGATTTGAGTGGTATGGGTGATAGTTGGGCGGTTGGGATTGTTATATGTTTTGTGTTGATGTTGTGTAGTAAATACACAATTGTAGAAAAGTTTAGAGTGAATTTGGTAGGTAAGGTGAAAGTAGAGCGTTGGGGCCTATTCTTAATTCTCGTAAAAAGGTAAAATTAACAGACAGTGGATAAGAGGATGGTGGTTAATAAAAAAAAGATGGTACATATATTGTGTGGCGGGTGTGATGGTTGGAGGAGGAAAATGGTACTTACGGTGCTTCAGGTTTTTTTGTTTTTTTATATAATTGAAAAGTTAGTAAAACTTAACCGGACATTGGCCTAGCGGTTAGAGTGTTCCCAATGGCCCGGGAGACCTGGGTTCAATCGCCAGGTCGAGTCATACCAAAGACTCAAAAAATGGTACTTGATGCCTCCTTGCTTAACACTCAGCATTATAAGGTACGGATCAAGGGTAAAGTAGAGCAATCCAGGGAAGGAGTAGCACCCTCCCCTACACCTTGGTGTAGTAGCTATCGAAAAGGGAGCCTTCGGGTTACCCTCGACTATGGTCGCCCACTTTACTTACTTTTATATACTTGAGGTGGTAATTGGGTCAACATATATATATATATATACTATCAAGTAATACGGGAAAAAATTTAAAAATTAAAAAATTACTCAAAGCATTTCAAACATAGTCGCTATTTTCAAAATTAATTCTAATCGTTTTAGGTTCTTTTGATTTTATATGTAGAGCTTCTAGGATTTGTAGTCATGTGAGATTACAGTGGTGTTTTCAACTATAATTTTCGAAACTTCGATTTTGTAAGAAAATTGTTCTTAAGATGTAAGGTTAAGGAGTTAGAATCATTAAGGTGCATTGTAAAAACACCACTATATATATACGAGGAGCCTCCAATAAGTTTCCAGACTTCTTTTCTTATGGGCACTTTTATTGATAGTATACACATGAAACTCTACTCTCCTTCGAAGTCATCTCCTCCGGCTGCAATGCACTTATACCGTTCCAACAACTTCTGGAAGGCCCCATGGAATCCTCTAGTATGAGCGTGTCAATGACCTTCGTCACAGCCTCTTTCATCTCCCCAATTGACTCATAACAACAGCCTGTGAACTTAGGGAATAAACAAAAGTCACTGGGAGCAAGGTCTCGACTATAGGGAGACTGAGGAACTGTCTTGATGCCCACCTTGCTCAAATAGTCTATGACAAGGATGGAGTTGTGGATTGGTGCATTGTCCTGCTGGAAATGCCACTGACCCGATTTGAAGAGTGCTGGCCTCTCCCGACGGAATCTCTTCCTGAACTCCCTTAAAACCTCAACATAGTATTCCTTGGTGACTGTCTGTCCAGTGGGAACCCAGTGCATGTAGATCATGCCAGTGCAGTAAAAAAAAAAAAAAAAAAAGGGACCATCAAAAGTTTGTGGGTGGATTTGCTCTGTCCGACCTTTTTGGGTCTGGGAGAGCCAACATGCTTCCACTGGGAACTCTGTCTCTTGGTCTCTGGGTCATAGCAGTAGATCCAGCTTTCCTCGCAGGTCACCAGAACATCAAGAACTGCGGGATCTGAATTGATCAGCTCGATCATCTCCCTGCAGTCATGACAACGTTTTTCTTTCTGATCTTCTCTGAGCACCATTGGAACAAACTTCACGCAAATCTTCCGCATCTTCAGTTCCTCGCGAATAATTTTGTGTATAGTTCCCACACTGACATCAAACTGTGCAATTATTGTCTCTATAGACACACGACGGTCTTTATCCATGCAATTCTCTATTTGGCCAATCAACTCTGGTGTTCTGACTTCCTTACTCCTCCCACACCTCTCATCATCCCCCACAGACTTCCTGCTTTCCTTGAATCTCTTATGCAACTCAAAAACTGATGCTCGATTCATGCAAGATGGTCGGTCCAAAAGCAGTCTGAAGCATTCCATGAAGTTATATTTTAAATCGGTTACGACATGCCAGTCCGTGCAGCCCTCAAGCAATGATGGTATACGCATATTTTTACGTGCAAGTTTCGAAATATTTCCTTCTTTAAAGAAGTGAATTGCTCTGTTCTTGATAATATTTATAGATTTATTGGCAGATATTTTCGAAACCTCAGCAACATCCAGTGAGAATATGTTTGAGGCTCGCAGTTTTCCCACATGCTCTGCATCGGTCGGATGTCGTTAACTCCTAAGCATGAAAGTTGACTGGTATTGGTAAGACGTCGTAGACTGCTTTTATAAAGAAACTTAATTTCTTTGGTTCCATGTGCTTGAGGTCTCTTCATGTGACAGCTCTGTCTTTTGCACTCTCCCACTTAGTCCATGCGCCCTGTTGCCTTTGTCCTACAGCTATAGAAAAACGCCGAACTTCCTCAAGAGGATGAATTTCTTCCGACACCGTTTTTCTTCTGTTTATCGTAGATTCTTTGGATATAGGCCTAGACCTATTTTTCTATTTGCCACAGTGTCAATTATTTCTTTCATCCTGAGGGCCAATTCTGCATTCTCAACAGCTATTTTTGCCTTCCATATATACATACACACATATATATATATATACCTATATGTATACATACATACATACATATATTTACACACATTTATATACACATACATATATATACTCATATTTACGCCGCCATTTGCCCAGCGGGCTTGCAGGGTGCCAAGTCCACCAGTTAAAGCCGGACACAGACGTTGGCTGTGGTCTGCTGAACGCTATTTAATGTCACATATATCACCAGCTCCCAAGTAGAACCACATTTTAAAGCTACTGGGCGAGTTCTAGGTGAATTATGAAAAGTCAACGCAGCTAACTGGGTAATTTTCCCCCTCAAATACAAGGTCTTTGATAAACACAAGAAAATAAGGACTCTGAACTGTCGTGTTTGAATTAACAGGATTAATAACAATATTCTTTTATAGCATAAAAGAAAGAAACAAAGAAAACAAAACAATTCAGGTAAAAGTCAGGAACGAGAAAGTCTTTGTGTATCCCGGGGGAGGCCCCACTAAAATATTCGTATCCTGGACTAGGCCCCTCATAAAATATCTGTTAATGGCGGAATTTGCGAAGGTCGTTCGACAACAGGTTTCTTTCATATCCCCAAATTATGTTCTTGGTTTTTCAACGAGCAACGGCAACTATTTGTGCGTCTTCCTCTTTTGACGACCACATGGCAACTCTTATGCGTCTCCACCCGGTGATGAATGGACGGCAACAAACTTAGTTTGAAAATTCGCCACGTGTTAATTTTTTTTTTTGGCGAGCTCTTCATCAGTACCAAATATGGTCGTGGGGTTTGCTTCTCCGCTGACGCATACATGGCTAATAGAGAGTGAGGCCCTCACATGCCTATCTCACCTTGTTATGATAAAGAGGGGTGAAGGAGAGATGGTATCGCCTTCCATTATTCTGCTTTCTACTATCGTCCGCTGATTCTTGTCTGTTATCATCGTCCGCTGACGGCAAAATGTATTAGGGTGTCATATTCCCTCGTCACAATATATATATATATATATATATATATATATATATAAGTGATCCAAAGCATCACAAATTTTGACTATATGTTGATTTATAGAAGTTGTAGGTGCAAAAATCTTTCATACGACAATATTATTTGTTGACTTTTCGAAGTCATTCGACTCCATACACAAAGGGAAGATGGACCAGATACTAATCGCCTACGTTCTATACAAAGAAACTGTCACAGCCATAAAAAAAAAAACAAAAAAAAAACACGAATGTAAAAGTCCGCTCACCGGATGGAAAAATTGACTATTTTGACATTGTAACAGCTGTGCTACAAGGAGACACATTGGGCCATATCTCTTTATTATCTGCCAAGACTATGTGCTTAGGATGTCTATAGATTTAATGCAAGAAAATGGTTTAAAGCTGGCAATGGAAAGAAGCAGAAGATACCCCGCACAAAATATTACATATGCAGACTATATCGATGACATAGTGCTTTTATCAAATACACCTGCTCAAGCCGAATCCCCGCTTCATCGTCTAGAACGATCAGCAGGTGGCTTAGGCCTCCATGTCAATGTAAAGAAGACTACATGTACTTTAATCAAAGAGTCGACATCTTCACGCTAAAGGGTGGTCCTTATAAACTTGTGGACAATTCGCCTACCTCGGAAGTAGCATCTTATCAATCGAGAATGACATCAACACGCGACTAGCAAAGGCTTGGACAGCCATCGATAGGCTATCGGTCATATAGAAGTCAGACTTGACCAATAAAATAAAACGCAGTTTTTTCCAAGCAGCGGTCGTGTCGATACTTCTATATCGATTCACCACGTGGATGCTAACTAAATGTATGGAGAAAAAGTCTGACGGCAATTACAAAAGAATGCTGCGAGTTCTATTGAAGAAGCCCCATAAAACAGCAGCTGTTAGACGAACCAGACATGCGGACACTGTTAGAGAAGTAAGGACGACCTCATAAGTAATATATTCTCGTGGACCCTTTCACATTGATGAGCAAAGGTTGGACGACGAGCTAGAACCTATATAGGATCGATGGACGATAGAGACGGGTGCAAGAGAGGGCCTGGGAGATCCATGCTAACAGCATGATATGATGATATATATTAAAATGAATATAATAACAGTGTTGGTTGTCACTATCTCATTTTGTGGGTTTTTAGCTGACCAAATGCGGAATAATTTGGAGAGTGCTCAATATCTGTGAGAGAGCTATTATATAAAGATATTAAGTAAATAAATATTATATATAAATATATATGTATATTATTATTATGAATAAAATAAATTAATGACTAACTGTGCGATTTAACCATGGGTAGCTTTTATGTTGCTGATATGTGCGCACTGGTCGGTGCTCGGCTACTTTCCCAATAATTAAACATATGATAGAGAGAACTCCACCCAACCCCCAGACTGATCGATTAATTAACGATTCTAGGGAAATAATCAAGGAAAATTCATATATTTTTTCTCTTCTTATCATTTCATTTCCTGTCCTATTTTATTTATTTATTTATTAAATAAACGACGTCCCAAGATTCGTTAAGTGGATCTTACGATAAAAGCAGTAATGAAATCTGTATGGGCTAGAGGGGTGAAAAAAGGTTCAAGCTAGAAATGAAAACAACTTAAGTGGATCTTATGATAAAAATAGAAATGAAATCTGTGTGGTCAAGGTAAGAATAAGTTAAAGCTAAAAGATTGAGACGATATAAGTGGATTTATCTTATTTCAAGCCTGGAAAGAATCAGCGGTGGGTACTGAATCTAAATTTTTAATACCTCTTTAAACAAAGCATCGACCATATGTGGAGAAGTTGGTCAGCTTGGCGATTTACATATTATGCATGGGCGTGCCCAGATATCATCGAAACTACACCCCTAAATATCTAAATTGAGTACTGCTTGTCATTTTCCCTCCAAAATGGCATGTGACTCATTAATGTTACTAGGCCCATGTGTGCATAGGGAGCAGGTGTGTTCAAATTTATAGTGCAGCTCTCACACTCTCTCATACTGGTCACTGAAAGTTCCACCATGACACCACATGGCAAAGAACACTCTGAGGATCTTAAAAGACGTATAGTTGTGCTACATGAAGATGGCCAAGGCTACAAGAAGATTGCCAACACCCTGAAACTGAACTGCAGCACAGTGGCTAAGATCATCCAGCGTTTTAAAAGAGCGGGGTCCACTCAGAACAGGTCTCGAGTAGATCGTCTAAAGAAGCTGAGCGCTCGCGCTGAGCGTCACATCCAAATGCTTTCTTTGAAAGATTGCTGCAGAGATTGAAGAGGTGGGGGGTCAGCCTGTTAGTACTCAGACCATACGCCGCACTCAAAATCAAATTGGTGTGCATGGCTGTCACCCCAGGAGGAAGCCTCTTCTAAAGACGATACACAAGAAAGCCCGCAAACAGTTTGCTGAAGACATGTCAACAAAGCACATGGATTATTGGAACCATGTCCTATGGTCTGATGAGATGAAGATTAATTTGTTTGGTTCCGATGGCTTCGAGCATGCGTGGCGGCGACCAGGTGAGGAGTACAAAGATAAGTGTGTCATGCCTACAGTCAAGCATGGTGGTGGGAATGTCGTGGTCTAAGGCTGCACGAGTGTTGTAGATGTTGGAGAGTTATATTTCATTGAGGGAAACATGAACCCCAACATGTACTGTGAAATACTGCAGCAGAGCATGATCCCCTCCCTCCAGAAACTGGGTTTCAGGGCAGTGTTCCAGCATGACAATGACCCTCCAAACATAGCTCCAAGACAACCACTGCTTTACTGAAGAGGCTGAGGGTGATACACTGGCCAATCATGTGTCCTGACTTGAACCCAATAGAACATCTTTGGGGGATCCTCAAGCGGAAGGTGGAGGTGTGCAAAGTCTCAAATATCTGCCAGCTCCGCGACGTCGTCATGGAGGAGTGGAAGAGCATTCCAGTGGCTACCTGTGAATCTCTGGTAAACTCCATGCCCATGAGAGTAAAGGTAGTTCTGGATAATGATGGTGGCCACACAAAATATTGACAATTGACATGGTGTATGACAACTTTCGCTAAGGGGTCTACTCCATTTTGTTGGCAGGGGTTTAGCTTTTAGTGGCTATATTTTGGGTTATTTTGATGGGGAAAATAAATTAACTCTGTTAAATAAGCTGCACACAGACTACTTTTCATTGTGTCAAAGTGTCATTTTGTCAGTGTTGTCCCATGAAGAGATATACTTAAATACCTGCAGAAATATGAGGGGTATACTCATTTTTGTGGGATATATATTAAAATGAATATGTATATATCTCTCTCTATATATATATTAAAATGAATATATCTATCCATCTCTATATATATCAAAATGAATATATCTATCTATCTATCTCTATATATGCATATATCTATATATTAAAATGAATATATATATATATATATATATATATATATTAAAATGATTATTTATGTACGAGGATCATTAAATAAGTTTCCAGACTTTTTTCGTATGGGCACTTTTATTGATAATACACACATGAAACTAGTCCCCTTCGAAGTAATCTCCTCCTGTTATATACTCATCTACAGCATCACAACGACACAATAATTAAGACGCAGTGACAAAGACAGACGCAGGAAGACTTCTTTAACAAATATATTTACCTCTCACTTTATTGTAAGGGTTCGAAAGGGTTGTTCAAGGTTTGCGTGTGAGAGGGAGTTGGAGACCGAACATAAACTGTAATATTTTGACCCCACTGTTATGACCGTCACGTTGTGTCTTTCTTGTTCTCTAGGGCTGCTCAACCGGAGGCCTAAGGCCCACTCTGCTGGATGCTGGTTTTCTTTACTGCATCTTATCAGCATCTTCTCTGGACCCCAAACTCCATCGGGGTTCCCGAGGGCCCCCTCGGTCGGGTGTGGCTTTACCTACCACACTCATCTCCAACTGTCTGGAACTCTACGGGCAACTTCACTGGCTCGTCGAACTCAACTGAATTATATAATCGTTCGACGCCCACTCGATCTTTGAAATCGAATGTTTAATCGTCATCAAGCGGAAATAACTGTCATGCAGTTCAGAGGTCATTCTCTTCCGGTGCATCAGTCTATGAGTGTACCATGGGAATTTTTTTTAGCTCGTCCCATTTCATCAGCCAATTTCCTCCCACGCGATTTCCTCTCATAATTGCCATTCGAATGTGTCACCTCCTTCCGGTGCATCACCTTGGAATGGCATTTTTGGCCGGGTCAAAAGGTCAAAACACAACACTCCGGCTGCAATACACTTCAACTGTTCCAACAATTTCTGGAAGGCCCTATGGAAGTCCTCTTGTGGGAGCGTGTCAATGACCTTTTTCACAGCCTCTTTCATCTCCTCAGTTGTCTCATAATGACAGCCTCTGAGCTTAGGGAATAAGCAAAAGTGACAGGGAGCAAGGTCTAGACTATAGGGAGGGTGAGCAACTGTCTTGATGCCCACCTTGCTCAAATAGTCTGTGACAAGGATGGAGTTGTGGACTGGTACATTGTCCTGGTGGAAATGCCACTGACCTGATATATATATAATCTTTTATTGTATGTCCAAAGAGAGAAAGAAATATTTTAATATGTGCAGGTCTACGTAGAGTTTTATATTTTTTAGCATTTATTAAACGATTTCGTTCCTTTATATGTGTATGTTTCCAGCTTGTTGCTTTCGTCAGATAGCATATATGGCACAAGGCCTTGTTAATGGTTTACTAAATGAGACTTGAACTCACTTGTGTTTGCAGTTCGAATGGTTTTCAGTTGGTTATGGGTTTTTATAGAGGTCACTCCTCTCTTTTTCTTATAGTGTATTTACCTTACCCTGCTTTACTCTTCATTGTTTCTTTTTATATTTAATTTGAGTTTGTCGATGTGTGTGTGTTGAAGTGTTTTCCGATATGCTAAGCAAAAAACAAAACATTAAAAACGTTGGGAAACCTGTTAAACCAACGAAAAATAGCATATGTTTAATACAATAAGAAATGAGGAACCGAAAAAATCTACAAGGAATTCATGAAAAAAGACGAAATTTTTATCCCAAGAAAACTCAAAGAAAATATTACACTACAAGACACAGAAGAACAGAAAAAAAAAATCAAAGTCAACCATAACCTCATGAAACTATAAGCACAAACGGAAATACTGGAAGATAAAACTACCCATTAGAAAACCAAATACTAGGAATTTGACAAAGAACTAATTACAGAAATTAAGGAACTCTTCTCTATAGAGACATAACAATTCCTAATTGAACTACGGGGAGGAAACTGCAAAAAGGAAGAGGGAAAAAAAAAAAATCAAGAAAAATTATGGACAAAACATGGTTAAAAAACCTACCCAAAAAAAGAGAAGGAAAAGAAGAAAGGGGAAAAAAACAGACAGAAGGAAAATAAACAAACAAACAAACAAAAAAAGAGCACGAAGAAACAACAAACCAAATACACAATACAACGACAGAAGACATAATCCTCACAAAAACCCGGATACAAAATTCAAAATAAATAAAAACTTAAGCCGCAAATCAAAAAACTAGTCTACATAATCGAATGTAGCAAAGAAATATACATAGAATCAATACAGGCCCTTAATACAAGAATATCACTTCAAAAGAGCAATATTAAAATAAAAGAAAATAGAAAATTAAATGTATCGAAATACCTATACGGATGTCGTCAATGTGAATTTAAAATAATATCCATATTCCAACAACCAACAAGTTAACAAAATCATCCGAATGTTAGTCGCTATAAAGTACAACTCTACTTAAATTACCCCGAAGACTTTATCTCTGCTTAGCCTTAGAAATCAAGTAGTAACTGTCAGGCTTGTCGAAGGGGTAAGAGAAGTGTATAAAAATAAAGGAGATTGGAACGGGTGGGTGGGAAAGCTAACTTTTTTTTTTTACCTATAATAGAATCGCATCTATATTTCTTAAAAACAAAAGAACCAGTTCCCATAAAGTAATTTATTTCAAGAGAAATAAACTTTACAAAATCTGGTTTAACATATTTTCCCTAATCTTGTCGAAAACATTGAATTTTATGTAACAAAAATAAAATACATTCAAGTAACGACAATATTATAACTAAAAAGATGGTATAAAAAATATAACGACTGATTGCACGAAGCAATGCTGTCAACCACCTTCTGTCAGTTTAACTTTTGTTAATGATAAAATACCATTCTTTGGTATTTTATGTCAAAGTTTATTTTGAAGCCAATTTTTAGAGTTGATTATTTTTCTCGTCGTCTCCTTTTGTAGAATCAACCTAGACAACTGTGTTCTTCTAGTTTCCTGTATAGACTTGTTGAAAACGAAATTTACTATATCTTTAAGTGAACTTCGAGTAAACCACCGCTTCCTCTTCCTAGAGATGAATATCTTTCTGTTTCAACTAGAATTTTCTTCTGTTGAGTCTACAGAAGCATTTACCGAATTTACTGACCCGGCCAACAGCTTCTCTTGTCGGCAAAAAAGTCCAATGATATCGTCTCCAGACCTTAGACTCAACTTTCTTTTGAATGGGACAGCATACCAAAACCACAAATAGGCTGCAGTAGGCTTATTGTATCAACAAGTAATAAAAAAAACTGCAAGGAAAAGAGGCTTAGCCCAAGCAACTAATAGGCTTATTTGCTCAAGCCACCTTGTTTAAGAAAAAACTGCCGAAAGTTGAAGGCGAACAAAGATCTCACAAAACAAAAAGAGTGAGCCAGACAGAGCCTTGTGCTCTAGTCTGAAAAAAAAAGGAGATCCCTTGGTGGGTCTCACTTAAATAACAGTAGGGGTGAGGAATAACGGCACAATTTCAAAACAGCCTATCATAATTCGAGCAGATATTAACTGTCGAATTTACTAATTTCAACGATATTCAATTTGTAATATATTGGCCGAGGGATTTCGTTTTATATATCTTGCCTTTCGGTTTAGTTAGGCTGAGAACCTTTCGCTTAGTTCATGGGTTAGTTAAGTGCAACATGAGCGCGCGGGTAGGATGTGTCATTCACAGATGTCAAAATAAAAATTCCAGATAGAAGTTGTGACCAGGGAGGCGAATGACGTCATGCCTGGAAGCACTGAGGATTTTGGGGATTTGAGAAAAATCAGAGAGTTGAGTCTCCGAAAAAGAAGGCTGACTTTCGGAGCTCGCCGAGGCCTTGCGGCGGGTGCCGCACGTGGTTTGGGGCAGGTGGAAAAGTCAGCATAGAAAGGGTGTGCGTCTCTCTCCTGATGTCGAAAAACCTTTTAACTCAAAAGTTTCGTACCTGAACTAAGAAGTCGTACAGTTTTTCGTGTTTCGGGATTCCAATGTTATCTATATATGAGTTATGAACATTCTATGTACATTTCACATATTCATGTATGGGTATGTTATAAATTTCAACACAAAAAGATATCATCAAAAAATAATTACCAGTAAATTTCAAACCACACTACAAAACACACAAAAAATTCTTATGACACACACACACACGGAGAAAAAAATAACTATTTGTGAAATCCGAAACCACTTCAACACACACACACACACACACACACATATCAAATATCAAAGACCATTGAAGGTTAAAGCAAGCTAAGGTAAACACACTCTAAGTCAAAGAGAAGTGGCCGCCATATAAACCTATAAGTCGACGAGCTTAGTCAAGGGTAACCTGAAGGCTCCCTTTTCAATAGCTACTACATCAAGGTGTGGTGGAGGGTTCTACTTCATTACTTGGTTTGCTCTACTTTACCCTTGATCCTTGTCTTATAATAGTTCTATTTTTTGAGTCTTTAGTATGACTCGACCTAGGACTGAACTCCTGTTTCCTGGACCATTAGCGAACACTCTACTCATTAGGCCAATTGAGTACAGCATTTACAAGGCCTTGTGCTTTATATATTCTCTGACGAAATCAACAAGCTGGAAACATACACGTATGTAAGAACGAAATGAATAAATAAATAAATTCTTAAAAAAATACAAATCTCTTCGTGGACCTACTGATTTTAATATATCATCATCATCATGTCGTGCCGCCAGCACGGATATCCCTGACCCTCTCTCATCACTTCTCCCTATCGTTCATCGCCTCTGGCAGGTCTTCAAGGCTACATCTCGTATCCTCACATAGCTGCTGAATGTATGTTCGAGCTGGTCGTCCTGCTTTTGCCCGGCCATATGTGGGGGTTCATCGGAGTAAATCACTTATGAGTTCGTCCCTGCTTCTCCAGCAGTATCCTGCATGTCTGGTTCGTCTAACTTGGATAGTTTTCGTGATGGGAGGCAGGTGGCCGTATAATTGGTGCCTTGTGGGGTGTTGCCGCCAGGACTTGTTCAATATTACTCGCAGCATTCTTGTGTAATTGCCGTCTAGCTTCTTCTCCAGCCGTTTAGTTAGCGTCCAAGTAGTGCATCCATATAGCAGTATCGATACGACCGCTGCATGGAAGAAACTGCGTTTCGTTTTATCGGTCAGGTCTGATTTCCATATGATCGATAGCCTATCAATAGCTGTCCATGCCTTCGTTAGCCGCGTGTCGATGTCCTTTTCGGTTGATGAGACGCTGCTTCCTAGGTAGGTGAATTTGTCTACTAGTTTCATAGAGGTTCCGTCTAGTGTGGGGATGTTGCCTGTTTGATTATAGCACATATATTCCGTTTTGTGTGCATTGAAATGGAGGCCAATGCCTATGGCGGCTCGTTCCAAACTATGCAGTAGTGTTTCGGCTTGGTTGGGTGTATTTGCCAGAATCGCTGTCATCGGCGTAGTCGGCGTCGGTAATTGTTTTTGCGGGATACCTTCTGCTTCTTTTCTTTGTCACCTCGAAGCCGTTTTCTTTGATTTTATCAATCGATGTTCTAAGCACGTTTCTCTGCTCGAGCAGGATGTGACACAAAGTCAATTTTGAAACAGTTCAACAGATTTTTAATTCAGTTTTTCTTCACCTTGACCAGATGCTATGCCAAGGTTAAAGGGTGTAGTCTTCTCTATTATTTATCGATAGATGGAGGGAGAATGATTGGATGCATATATTTCTTAATGTATGACCATCACACCACGAGCACCTCCATATATTGGAAGGTCAGGTGAGCAGACGCTTCCGGTACTGCGTCGATGATTCTTCGATAATTTTTGTATGGGGTGGGGACTGAAATCTCTTACCCTAGGGTTCATTTTATTTGGATTGGGTTTAAGGAAGCAATGGAATGTCAAATGAATCAACGGTGTTGATTTTTTGTTGAAAGTTAATTAAAGTCCTCTAGGATTTGGGGGGATTGGAAATGAATAAAAACTCACCCGGATTTTTTATGGTAAACAGTTAAAAGACCTCCAGGGTTTTTTTTAGGGGAAGGTGAGCTTTTGGAAATGTCAGGAGTGTTGATACTTCCCGAAAATATTATTTCCTGGAGCGGCAATGAACCAATTGCGGAGATTCTTTGCTTAGTTGCCAATGAAATAATTTTTTAAAGATTACTGAGGTAATTTGTTGGAGATGAGTCAAAAGTCCCCCAATATTTTGAGTTTAGGAGGAAGTTAAAAGTTACCCTTTTAGGAGCTGGTTGAAATCCAGTAGGATTTTATTTCATTTTATTTATATAGTGACGGGTTAAGAGTCCTTCGTGGTTAATTTGTGTCTTTTTGGTGGGATATTAAAAGCCCCCCCCATTTTTTTTATGGGCGTCCTATGAGATTCTCCAGAATTTGTTTTTTTTTTTGTTGTTGTTGTTGTGTTAAAAATCATCCAGGATTTTTGGGGTGGGTGGGGGAATAGTGTATAAACTCCCTCAGGTAATTTTCTTTGAATAATTAAAATGGGTTTGGCGAGGCGATTAAAAGTCCTTATGTTCCGTAATGTTGGAAGGTCTGTAAAATATGCCCATATTTATTCGCTGTTATTTTTGTTCTATTGTCGTAATTTATTGACATGAAAGACAAAAATGATTGGTGGGGGAGGGAGCGTTTGACAGGATGAGCTTCTCTGTCCCGAGATGCAATAATGCATATAGGTGCGTGCATACATATCATCTTCATCATAAATTCGTGCTGATTGCATTGATTCCCCCCCTCTCTATCGGCCTGAAACATTAAAAAGATTTTTTTCAATGAGTTGATATGTTATATGAAAAGCGATATAAAATGTACTGATATAGATTGGTCTAATGAATGCTACCAGATCAAAATGTATTTAGTTGGTCTCTCTCTCTCTCTCATATATATATATATATATATATATATATGATAAAAGTAAGTGGAAAAGTGGATTTACGAAACACGGACAACGGATTCAATATTTGAGGGTGGGTATTCTGTTGGTAGAAAAAAAAGGACGGTTTCGTACTACCTGCTTCCTCAAAGGGAGTAAGTTTCTGTTGACATTTTGGAACAGGAGTATGAAAGAATTCTACACGAAGTTTGAATTCTTGCGAAGACATCGCTACAGAATTATCGAGACAAGCTTCAGAGAAAAGGAAATATTCTACACTAGATACAGGGTATTTTCCCCGGCTGTTAATGGACTTTTTTGTTGACAGAAACGGACCAGAAAAGAAAAAGAATTCGAATACCAAGCGAGGGTATTTCGTCAATAAAATGTTTCTTATAACTTTTCGCTTCGCTGGGGTCTAACGGCGAGTAAGTCTTGCCTATTCCAATTACTTGTTTCACTCCTTTGTATTGCTTTATTCTATGTTTATTTTTTTATTTTGTGTTCTAAAAGAGTTAAGTGTATAACTCAACCTGCAGAGCGAAACATATGCAATGAATAGAATTAATTTGTAAAATTTATTTCTTCGGGAATAAATTCATTTTTGTGGAAAAAGTTGTTTTATTTCTAGAAATACAGCCGTCACTTTTTTCAGGTTAATGATAGAGTAAGTAATCCCCTTCTTTTTTTCTATACTCTTTTTCCTACCTTTCTTTCTCTCCTCTACACAACTAAACTGCGGCTGACTGCTATCTCTATTCACTGCTTCAGCCGAGACTTTGTTAACTTCTACAAACTTATTTTAATTCACGTGTTAATTTGGTAGAATTTGCATATGATAAAAATTTTGCATGTGTCATATTTTTTAAAGGTTTCGTATGGATTACTTTATTGTTTTGTATGTTGTAGATACCTATAATGTCTCAGGGGTTATTTGGTCAAAGATAGGTTCGTATGCCTCGTTCTTGAAAATATCTTTTGATTTAGGGTTTTATTTCAAAATTTCCCAACAGTCTTGATTATTTGGGCTAGATGAGGGAGAGTGTTGTTGAATATTGTGCATATGCACAATATGTAATTCATCTTCAGTTTCGATCTTAGATTTAGGTTGCCTTGTCCTTTGTTATTTGGTTATCAATTAACATATGAGAATATTCTCATGCTGAGAACTATAGTTTAAATTCATCGCTTTGCCTTTATAATTCGTTGTCGTCTGTGCAGTTCTTCCCAGTTTAATTACTTGTGAATAGTGAAGGCAGTCTTTTGTTGTATTTTGACCTTCGACCCGGCCCAAAAATGCTATTCCAAGGTGATGCACCGGAAGGAAGTGACACATTCCAATGGCCAGTAATCAAAAGAGATCGCGTGGGCGGATTAAGGCTTATAATATGGGACAAGGTGAAGGTCCCACGGTGCCACTACAGTGATGCACCGGAGGAGAGTAACCTCTAAACTGCATGACAGTTATTTCCGCTTGATGACGATTAAACATTCGATTTCAAAGATCCAGTGGGCGATTGTGTTGGCGTTGAATTATTATTTAACTCAGTTGAGTTCGAGTCCAAGAAGCAGTTGCCAGTAGAATTCCAGACAGCTAGAGACCAGATGTGGTAGGGAAAGCCACACCCGACCGAGGGGGTCCTCGGAAATCCCGATGGAGTGGACCCCAGCACCAGGAGAACAAGAAAGACACAACGTGGCGGTCATAACAGTGGGGTCAAAATATGAAGTTTATGTTCGGTCTCCAGCACCCTCTCACATGCAAACCTTGAACAACCCTTTCGAACCCTTGCAATAAAGTGGGAGGTAAATATAATTGTAAAGAAGTCTTCCTGCGTCCTTTATTCCTGTGCCTTCCTTCATGCGTCTGTTTTATTATTGTGTCGTTGTGAGGCTGTAGATGACTATATAACATTGAGAGATGCTTGAGTGAGAAGCTCTGTAATTGAGATGGCTGTATGTGTTGGTAGATTTTGTATGTAATGTTTTTCTCATAAACAGACGAAAAGAAAAGAGTACCTAAAAAGAACGAGAAAATTTCTTGAAACCAAACTTTACGGCAGAAATCTAAAATAGATAAATAAACGAACATCTTGGCAGACCACTTTTTAAGATACTCTGGACCATTCTTAAAATAGGTAAGGGAGGAACTCAGATGTCGAAAAAGGACCAAGAAATATATATATATATATATATATATATATATATATATACTTTCTTTAAGAAAATTTATTGCTCTGTATTATTGGTACATTGAGCTCTTTACCAGGAAAATTTTAAATATTCATTCATGAATAACTTCTTGTCCTGATGGAATTACTCCCAACTCCGGTTTAACTGGACCAAGAATACTATATATATATATATATATATATATATGTATGTGTGTGTGTGTGTATGTATGTGTGTGTACATAGTGTTACAAAATTCAAGGTACGAACCTATTTTAAGGCCTGGTTGATTTAAGTGTATGTTATTTTATCTGTAAAACCCTAAATTAAAAGATATTTTCAAGAACGGAGTTCTTACACTTACATAGACTGTATGTGTCAATAAAAGGAGGAGGAAGAGGATACGCCAGTATTGAGGACTGCCTAAGAACCAACAATTCAAGGACTCGAGGAATACCCCCCACCCCCAAGAAGACTTATTGCAGCACCCAATAACAACAGTATCAACCAAAGGACAAACAGTAAAACAAAAAATCTAACTAACAAAAATGGGGAGAAAATACTGTCTGGATACTGCAAGCGACGAACTGGAGATATTACCTGGATATGGCTAAGAAGAGGAAAACTCAAGAGAGAAACTGAATCTTTTAATGGCAGCATAAAATGCCATAAAGACCAATTGTATTAAAGCAAATGTTGATAGTTTGCAACAGAATAGGAAGTGTATATCCTGTGGAGATGAAATGGTAAATCACATATTAAGCGAATACAGCAAACTAACACAAACCTACAAAACTGGGTCGGAAAGGTAATCTACTGGGAATTATGCAAAAGATTGTAATTTGGCCATTCTACCGTATGGCGTATGTACAAACCGGGGGGTGTCGTTGTGGTGTAATGGTTAAAGCGATAGACTGCGGAATCGTAGTCCAATCGCGCTATTACGTTCACTTTTGGGCAAATACCCTTGGGAAAGGTATGAACCCCCTTATCCTTCCAGTTATGGATTAAATAGTACCACTACTGTTCTTCTAGCAGAATGGATTTGACATTAAATAACATGCAAAGGTTGATATGCCATTAAACAAAGAAACGAAACGAAACCAAACCAAACCATGCACAAATCAAAATTTCTCCCAGAAAATGAGACGCATAAAATTCTCTGGAATTTTGGAATACAAACGAATCACTCAATTCTGGCTACAAGGCCAGACTTTGTGTTAATCAAAAAGAAAAAATATATATCTGATGAATTTTACTGTTCCAGCGGACTACAGAGTGAAAATAAAAGAAAGCGAAAAGATAGAAAAATATTTGGATCATTCCAGAGAGTTGAAAAAGGCTATGAAACATGTAGATGACTGGAAGAATTAGGGGGGGGTCCTCGTGGTGTAATGGTTAAAGCGAAGGACTACGGAATCGTAGTACGCGGGTTCGTACTCCAGTCGCGCTATTACGTTCACTTTTGGGCAAATACCCTTGGGAAAGGTATGAACCCCTTATGGGTTAAATAGTACCACTACTGTTCTTCTAGGAGAACGGCTTTGGCATTAAATAACCTAAAAAGAGTTGATATGCCATTAAACAAAGAATCCAAACTGGAAGAATTAGACATCGAAGGAAGAATCGAGACCATAAAAATCTCAGCATTGTTAAGATCGGCTAGAATATCAAGGATAATCCTGGAGATCGGAGGAAACTTGATGCCAGTGAAATATCACCAACTCACGTTGATGCGAAAAATCTTGCAAGAAGCGAAGTAATAATATGATAAATAATAATGAAATATTAATAATTCATAAATGATAATAATGAAATAATCAATAATACAAAAAATAATGAAATGAGATTTTCAAGATTTAGGAAAAAGATTTTACATTTTCACTCATTATAATATTTTCCTTTTTTAATAAGTTCGTGGACCAAACAAATAAGTTTTTTTTTCAGTATAAACAGGAAATGGAGACGCTCATGCTGTAACGGTTATCGTCGAATAAAGTGGACTCGGCTACCCAGGTTCACATCCGAGACGAAGTTGTTTACATTTCCCATAGCGAAAAGTATGACTTCAACTATTCTCCCTCCCGCCATAGGTAAACAATCGGGCTGACTAGACTCTCTAACCTTGGTATGGCAACCAGCCAAGGAGAAGGGAAACTGAATTTAAATCAGTTGTAGACCTGGAGAGGGATGAACTCTGCCAGGCTATTCTTGCCTAAAATACACTACATGAGTAGTGCCCCAACGACCAAATCAGGTTAAGGGACGAGGGAATGAATGAGAAAACATATCTAGCGGATTATATCATGAGATCAGCGGAGATTAGTAGAGTTAACCCTTTTTAATATGATTAGCAAACACATTTTGTAGATATCATTTTTAAACGAGCCTTAGCTCATTTTTTGCACTCAGTTCAATGGCTTCAAGTATTGCTATATAACAGTCACAATTTAACACTAGTCATTTGTTTGTACACAGTTTGTAGGTAATTTCATTTTTTAAACGAGTTAGAACTAATTTGGTTGCACACCAGTATTGTTATTGCTTCTACATATCTAAATGGTTTCAATTATTGCTATTAAACAATACTAATTCTTTTCAATATTAATCATTTATTTGCAGACAGTGAAGGGGTCACAAGTACTGCTATTTAATTATTCTATTGAACACTAATCATTCGTTTGCACACAGAGGGTTCCAAGTATTGTTATGTATCACAAACATTTCAATTTTTTTTACACACAATTAAATGATCAAACAGTTCTATTTCTAATTATTCAATTTAGCATAAGTCATTTGTTTGCACACAGTTTATATATCAAACAATTCTATTTGACCCATAGATAGGACCCTAACAATTGCTACCACTCCTAGTAAGAGTGGACCTGGGAACGATACATAATTCAGCTACAATAAAAATGAGTGTTTTATATGAATAATACTTTATGAAAGGGGCAGTATTCGAGGTGTGGTTGGTTACATATTAGACTGCAACATCCGAGTAAGTGAGTTCAAATTTCAGTCTGGCTATTCTGTTCATTTTTGGACTAATATCTTTGTCAAAAGGTATGAAACCCTCTTATGGATTAAACAGTACCACTGCTATTGTTATATAAAAATAGCTTTGACATTCAATAAAGCACGAAGGTTGATATTTCATTAAACAAACAAACCAAAGCCTCTTTATGAAAATTAACTTCTAGTTTATTGGATGCCCCGTATACGAGATATTCAATATCTTAAGAATATGTTTTCTTCCGGAATAGGCTGAGCGAATCATGAAATAGGTGAACTTTAGTTATCATTATTCAGCCCATACCCTACCTAAGCACTAGCTTTACGATCGATTATAATATTAAAAAAAGTTTCATGATAAAATAATGCTAGAACAAATTATATATATATATATATATATATATATATATATATATATATATATATATATAGTGTGTGTGTGTGTGTGTGTGTGTGTGTGTGTGTGTGTGTATATACATAGTGTTACAAAATTCAAGGTACGAACTTATTTTAAGGCCTGGGTGATTTAAGTGTATGTTATTTTATCTGTAAATGTGGAGAAGTTGGGGAGGTTCTTAGTTTATCTTACCTTCTTTTATGCTTGTTACAGTAACAGATACATTGGAGTTTGTAGTTGAACTAATATGAGAAATCACTTGTATAAGTCATTCTTTACTCAGCCAGAGCAACCGACTGTAACTAGATGACTGCCTTTTTCCTCTAAATAGGAAAAAAAAAAAAGCTAAAACTTCGTTATTCGAATTTGCTACTCGAATTTTTCCTTCATGCTTTCATCGTTCTCTTAATTATCTATTATAAGGTTTATTTTCTTTGAGAAACGTTGAACCGTCTCGTTCTAATGAATATATATACATATATTTGAAAGAAATAACAACAAAGAGGAAAAATCCACGGCAAAGGAAGGACAAGATGCCGGGAGGGAAATAGAGAAAAAAAGGGAAAAGCAAGTAAAGATATGAATAAATGAATAAAGAGATTAATGTTAAAGAAGACATAAAGAAAAAGAAACTAACAATATAATCGCAAAATCGCAGTGAATAGAAGAGGCTATAAAAAAGCGAAGGTGAAACAAGTAGAACTTAAGGGATAAAATCAAGACGGAATGTAAAATGGGACAGAAAACAAGTAAGCATCAACCAAATGCTGCCCACAGAGCTAAAAAGAGACAAAAAAACAAACATACTTTTCAATTTCAAGATAATATCAATACCGACATAAACAACGGCAATGATAACCAAAACGATAACAAATGCGTTTTTGACGAACAGAAACGTGGAATAAATACTACCACACAAGAACAGAATATTCAAAGGTAAGTGATAAAATTGGTTCAGTTTCTTTTTCTTTTTTTGTTTTTAGTGGCATATCAACCTTCGTGGATTATCTAATGCTGAAGCTACCCTTGTAGAAGAATAGTCCCATTTAACCCATAGCTAAGAAGGGAAAAGGGGATTCATGCCTTTCCCTATAGCATTTGTCCGAAAATGAACTAGTGTTTGAACTCGGTAACTACGCTGGGGAACCCTCAGATAAAATTAAAACATTTTATTCATCTATTTTTTTTATAAGGAGTATCGACCTTCAGTGACTTGATTGATTTATTTTAACGACCTGTCCACCCGTCTAGGGTTATTTTTTGCCGAGAGGTTTGAGAATCGCGTTTATTATATGTTCATATCTAAATTTTTTGTGTTTCTTAAATTATCCTTTTTTTTTTTTTTGACAAAGCTTAAAGAGTGTAAATAAAGTAGGGTCATAACTGAGCCCAACGGGCGTAACAAAATAGGGCTGTAACAAAGCTTAAAAGTTGTTACACAGTAAGAGTTTAACCAGGTTCCAAAAAAGTAGGTGTAAAAAAGTAGGAGCCTAACTGAGTTTAAAATGTCTAACAAAGTCAATCATTACACCACACACAAAGCGCCCTAAAAACTAAGTATAGCTAAGATTTAGCACATGGTCTTAAGAATGGGGCACTCCGTGAGGACCGAACTCACTAATGAATCTGCATAACTAGCTTACCAGGTTATGAAGGTTGAACATATAAGGGAAGCAGGATGTGCTAAGGATTTTTTTCATTCATTCTTCATTTTTATTAAAGTTTATAAAAACTGTGGTAAGTTTAGCTTAATTTTGGCACAGGACCAGAAGTATGGGGCCATCAGTGAGAATCGAACTCACTACCAATTGTCTACCAGTCTTAGTCTCTTGATATTACTTTACACAAGGCACTTAGATATTATAATTGTCGCAAGTTTTGGGCATTTTTTAAAAATTTGATTTCATTTTTTCATGTCATCTAGTACGGTTTTATTTTTATTAGACGGTAGTGGTTGTTCATTTATTTTGTTAGACTATTTTTCCTTGGTTAAGTTGGGTTTTTTTTCTGTTTACAACTTTTCAACCGAGCATTCTCCGGCCATTTTTTTTTTTTTTTATCTATTTGATACTAATCCTCTATTGTGAAGTTCTATACCAATAACAACATACCCTAGGAAAATAGTCGCACTAGCACATGATATTGATGCGACTTAGAATATTCTAATTGTTTCCCCAGCAGAAGGTTAATATCTCCTCAAAAAGCAGTGTCTTCTGCAACAAATGCTGAGGCTACATTTTTGGAGCTTAAGGGAGTGTGGAGTACTCCTTCATGCCATTACTACCAGGTCCACTTCACCTGGAGCGGTAGTATCTATTAAGGTCTCTTAGCTGTTGAAAAATAATCCGTATTCTATTAGACCGTGTGTAAAAAAAATAAATAAATAAATAAATAAATAAATAAAAAAAGAATTAAGGGAAAAATAAGACAGAAAAAATGTAAATATGAAAAATGAAGGCAATTCCCTAACCTCAAGGCATAAGATAACCCTGGTTGGGTTAACATACCGTTAAAAAACACTCAATCAATCGAATGAACTTATCTTCTTGTCGGAAGTGCATCGTGATGCTTAACAATGTCTTGTTTCGGGTGGTTGTATGGTATATATCAATCATTGTAGGTTATTTAATCTTCTTTGTATCTAAGTATTGGTAAATATCATTTGTAAATGAATACTTTGTAAGTAACATTATTTTTAAACGATCCAGAGCTCATTTGTTTGCACACAGTTAAATGGTTCCAAATATTGCTATGTATCACTAAAAATTTTATTTAACATCTGTCATTTGTTTGCACACAGTTAAATGATCATGCATGATTTGTAAGTAAAGTAAAGTTGGCGATCGTAGTCGAGGGTGACCCAAAGGCTCCCTTTTCGATAGCTACTACACCGAAGTGTAGAGGAGGGCGCTACTCCTTTCCCTGGATTGCTCTACTTTACCCTTGATATATACCTTATATTGCTGAGTGTTAAGCAAGGAGGCATCAAGTACCATTTATGGAGTCTTTGGTATGACTCGACCAGGGATTGAAGCCAGGTTTCCCGGGCCATTGGCGAACACTAACCATCATGCCAATGTCCGGTGGTTTATAAATGAATACTTTGTAGGTAATTTTATTTTTAAATGAATTAGAGTTAAGTTGTTTGCACACAGTTAAATGGTTCCAAGTATTGCTATGTATCACTAAAAATTTTATTTAACATCTCTCATTTGTTTGCACACAGTTAAATGATTATATATGATTTTTAAGTGATTACTTTGTAGGTAATTTTATTTTTTAAATAGATTAGAGTTAATTTGTTGGCACACAGTTAAATGTGTTTCAAGTATTGCTATCTAACATTTATGACCCTATTTAATAATATTTATTTGTTCGCACACAGTAGTTTCAAATATTGCATGCACTAACAGTTTTATTTGCACAGAGTTAAATGGTTTCAAGTATTGCTATCTAATACTGATAATTTTATTCAACATTACTTATTCCTTTGTACCCAATAAAATGATTCCAAGTTCTGCTATGTAGCACAAACAATTTAATTTAAACAGCCATTTGTTAAATGGTTTAACAGTTCTATATGATATATAGATGGGACCCTAACTGGTATTACTGCACCTCCCCCAAAACTCAGATACAGTTTAGTGTCATTCCCAGGACACTAATTAGATTTCACCCATAGATGGGACCCAAAAAGATACTACCACTCTGGATCAGCATAGACCAGGGACTAATGACAATGAAGGGGTACTCCAGAATTGGAACCTCCACCATCAGATACAGTTTAATGTCGTATCCAGGACACTCGTTGGCGGTGAGGGGGATCTTACCCCTCTGAAGAGATGCTGTCAGCATATACTACAGACCCAACCGACTGGGCTCTCCTGTTTCGGTAATCGTTATGATATATACCCGAGGTTGGTTGGATTTTACGACATGTCAACCTTTGGGTTATTTTATGAAGAATTCATTTTTTTTTCTTTTATTGCACAATAGGGTCGTTACTTATGTAGTTATTTGTATATTATTTCAGGTGATATTCCCTTTGGCAATTGAATATTGGGTTTAATTGTAGGAGTTCGGTTGTTGCTATTAGGTAAAGTCAACGTGAACGGATTTAAGTACACTTGCTAAAATGAATACTGATTTCTAATCAAAATCAGCAATGAAAATATTCAGGGAAAAATTAGATTGATTGATTTTAACGGCATAACAACCCGTCTAGGTTTATTTGATGCCGAGTGGTTAGGGAATTACGTTCATTGTATATTCAAATTTACATGTTTGTGTAGTTGTATCTGGAAAGGTTTTCGCATACGGTTTAACAATATCAAGTGTTCCTAATAATAATAATAATAATGTTTCAAGTAATTATATCAAGTTAAAAATTGCTATTTGCTTGCACATAGTTATATGGCTTCAAGTAACTTATAATAATCCTTAGTAAACAATTCTAGTTTCAGGTAACAGTTATTAATACAAATAATTTACAATTATATGGTTTTAAGTACACCTATCGGTATTTGTTGCCTGCCCCACCAAACGGGCAAGTATGGCACAAGGCCTTTTTATGGTGGGTCTGGGTGCAGGACCGTAGCCCACACGCATCCGGCAGTTTCCAAAAATGCCCTCGGCCCCGTCGGCATTCCCTTTTTGGGGCGCCTCAGGCGCCGGGCGATAAACCCAACCCTCCCGAAGGAGGTAAAAGCCTGGGGGAACGCCCCCTGAGACCGAAGGATATTAACAAGAAATGCTTACCAGAAGGCTACGAATTTTCGATCAGAACAATTGGTCGCATCAATAGAGGTCTAATAGGTATCACTATTTAGGTCAGAGTGGACCTGGGAGTAAAAGCAATAAAGGGGTATTCCATTTACACCAGATCTCCAGAACTGGAGCCTCACCATCAGATGCAGTTTATTCGCAGATTTAACTTTTTTTAGCATTTTAAAAAGTTTAAAACTACGAAATTAGTTATTTTTTTTCTGGTTATTAAAACCAAAATTGAAATGAAAGGAAATGTGAATATCGAGACCAGGCTAAAAGCACATTAAGAGTAACCTGAAACCGATTTTTTTTTTCCATCTTTACTGCGTTTTTAACCTGGACTAAAACTTATATCATACCCTCATTTATTTAAGGGTACCATTCAAATTTACAGGTATGTGAGATTGTGTTTAGTGATATGAAACCGATGAAATTAGATGGGATCGACTGGCGCCAGCGAAGAGGTTAACGTCGTCTTTTTAATTCCAAGTATATTAAACGCCAACAGCACTCGACATGAGACTTGGTTTATAATTTATTTTCCTTTTAAAAGTTTTGACATGCAAACAAATATTTGTTAGATAAAATTAGATTAGAAGTTCAAATTTAATTTTTGTTACACGCTAAAAGGTGATCAGGTCTAGTGGTTTGTAATTTTAGATAAAAGAGTTTTGCTCCAGACGAAAGTGCTGATGTTATCGGGATTATCTGAATATAAAAATTAAACAAACAAAGCAAAAACAAACTAATAAACAAAAAACAACTAAGGAAAAAGTAGACATAGAACTCGGCTTGAATTGAAGTAGAAGTCAAAACCCCTTTTATTTACAATAAAAAAAAAAATAGGCTCAATTATTTTTCAAGTAGATTTTTACAAAGATTTGAACAGCAGAGACATTGACTTAAAGCCACGTAGCTGTGTTACCTTCCCTTATCAAATAAGCCTTTTTCTGTTTTGTACCTCTTCTATATGCTGCTTGCTCATGGGACAATATTTGTATAGTTATAGCTGTTGAGAGACGATTGAGTATTCTTTCCTTTTAATATCACTTGTGGGTACATTGTGTTTATAAAATGTTAAATATCGTTGTTATCACGTACGAATTAGTTTATCTTGTCTTGTCTTTCCTTCGGTTTTGTTCGGTGTTAATATTTCATGGATGTATTAGTATTAATCCTTGGAGAAAGAGGAATCGACAAAATAACTTCCCTGACACCAAGCATTTATTAAACCATTTCATTTTTTTAAATTAAAATAATTTCATTATTTTTTTTTCAATTAAGATAATTTCAGGACTTACCTTAAAAAATTCAGTATCGATTCGAAAACCATTTGGTATCTGTAAAGATGACATATTACCAATGATATCAACACATGAATCTCAACGCTGAACGGAACGCAGAATTGTCCTTGTTATTGAGTAAATACTTGAAGCAGTTTAGTGTTTTTACATAATTATACTGAGACGACATGGTCGTCCACGGTCACGTTTCCATATGTTGGAGCGAGACGGGGTGTGCAAAGGAATATATCCGAAATATATCTTCCTGGCAGACTTTAATATAATAGACATTCCACTCATGAAAAAGATATTGAATATAGTGACCGTTTGGTTCCTGGTATCTACAAGATTCGAACAT
This sequence comes from Sepioteuthis lessoniana, assembly GCA_963585895.1. Lineage (NCBI taxonomy): Eukaryota > Metazoa > Mollusca > Cephalopoda > Myopsida > Loliginidae > Sepioteuthis > Sepioteuthis lessoniana. The sequence goes on from OY757908.1 coordinate 73,362,838, forward strand.
TCAAACTCTCTCACCTTCGGTAAGAAGGTCGGGAAATCTGAATCAGATGGTTAGGATCTAAAAATATATATATATATATAGATAAATAAATACATTAGTTGATAACTTATAACGGCATCGATTGAGGGAGGAAAACACCGATAAGTGGAATTCTTTTGGAGCAAAACCTTCAAACCGAGGATGAGAGATCATCAACTGGTTCGTATTCGCTTACATTACAAATGAAGAAGTCCAGCATCTTGTTCATGGGTGGAATGTCTTTATTGTAGCAGGGTTGTTTATTTATTTATTTATTTATTTATTTATTTATTGTACTGCCTCCTTGAAAATTAACTACAGTTACCCATCGGATATTCAAAATAAAGGACCCCCCCCCGCCACGTGTAAATTATTGGAATAAGCCCCACTTCAAAATATTCAATAATTTATTTATCTATTGGTCTTACTTTTTTGATTTTTTTCAAAAAAAAATATTTGGATTATATGTTTTTAAGTAACGGAGAGCCAGATAACTCAAAAATGTTTTTTTTTTTTTTTGTTTTTGTTTTTTAAAGTATAAGAGGCGAAGTTGTATTTGAAGAGGAATACGAGAGTCTGACATCGGAGATGAAATCGGGGGCATAAATGTACATTACAAGTATAACCTTCCCTATAATTAAAAAAAAGAATAAAAGCATAATCTGATTCTTTATGAATCATTATTAGATAATCTAAAGAAATTTAGCGGGGATGGGTGCTTGTTCCGAAATTCCACGTGGACGTCTAATTTATAAGATGTGTGCAAAAGTTATTTTAAAGTGTGTATTTATTTGTCACTTCTTAGATATAAAAAAATTATTGTGAACTTTTGCACACATCTGATAATATCTTACGAAACGTTTTCCCTGGGTAAAGATACTAAACTGCATTTTGGTGGTGAGGCTTCAGTTCCCAGGAATTGGGGTGTATGGAGTCACACATTCATTGGTATTATTCCCATGTTCACTCTGACGCAGTACCTATTAGGATCCCATCCATATGTCGAAAAGATATGTTTGAGAATTATTAGTATTAGATACGAATACTTGAAATCATATGTGCGCAAATTATGAGTATTACATAGGAATACTTGTTACTATATGACTGTGTGCAAAAAAAATGAGTATTACTAAATAGGAATAGTTATTTAAAAACATATAATTACCTACAAATTATTAGTGCTAGATAGACACTTGAAACCATATCACTGTGTGTAAATTATTTGTATTAGATCGGAATATTTCTTAGCAAATAAATGTGTGAAAACAAATTAGTTGTCTGAATTTCTGAGACGAAGCTTGATGATCATATTTACCAACCCCTCCGCTCGGGCAGGATGTGACACAAGGTCAATTTTTAAGCGAAGTTTAACAGGTTTGAATTCAGAGTTTTCCTTCTCCTAGACTAGTTGCCTCACCAAAGCTGAAGAGCCTAGTCTGCCCTACTATTTACCCATATAAAATATTTCTATTTGACCTATAGATTGGAATATAACAAGTAGTACCACTCCAAGTCAGAGTGGATCTGGGAGTTATGGCAATGGAGGAGTACTCTACATTCCCCCAAAGCTCCAAGACTGGAGCCAAACAATCAGATGCAGTTTCGTCTCCTATCCAGGACATACGTTGCTGGGGGCGTCTAACTTCTCTGCAGGGATACAGTTGATGTATTCTATAGACCCGGCCGACGGGGCTATATGGTTTCAAGTAACCAATCCTATTTATTGATAACAATTTGTTTTCATCATTCAGGGTTTTCGGACTATCATCAAGCTTCGTCTTTTAGAAATGGACTCGGCGACGCGAGTTCAAATCCTGGACGAGACTAATTGCATTTCACATAGCACTAATACCCTTGGGAAAGGTATGAATCCAAATGTTCTCCCTCCAGCTATGGGTAAATAGTAGGGCAGACTAGGTTCTTCAGCCTTGTTGAGGCAACTAGTCTAGGAGAATTCAAACCTGTTAAACTCCGCTTAAAAATTGACCTTGTGTCATATCCTGCCCGAGCGGAGGGGTTGGGTAAATAAGATTCTTATTAAATTGCCATAACTACTTGAAACTATACAGGAGTTTATAGATTATTTGTATTAAGAATAGTTATTTGAAGCAATAGTTGTTTGCAAATGATCATTATTAGATATGAATAGTTTCTTAAAACCATATAACTGTGTGCAAATTATTTGTATTAAGAATAGTTATTTGAAGCAATAATTGTTTCCAAATGATCATTATTAGATATGAATAGTTTCTTAAAACCATATAACTGTGTGCAAATTATTTGTATTAAGAATAGTTATTTGAAGCAATAATTGTTTCCAAATTATCATTTACCTGAAACCATATAATTGCTTTAAAAAGAGACTCACATAGGGATTAAAACACTCAACAAAATCTGACATTCTGTAAATATATACATTCTGTATGTATGTTTGTGTGTGTGCATATATATATATATATATATATATATATATATATATAATCCTTCAATTTTTCTGTAGGTGTCATTGAACACACCTGCACTTCCTCGACCTGCACCTAATTGGGGTTATTTCCAACCTATTACATTACACACCTGCTCCTAGATGTTCTCTATGACATTTGTGCTCAGCGACATCGAGTCATATTTCACTGTCTGTCTGTCTGTCTGTCTGTCTCCACTCTGGAGCTATACAATCTTCCTCATATGCATGAATTCTAATTATATTTTTAATTATTTTCAGGTTGAATAATGCCAACAATGAAAACATGTTATCGTCTTCGTGGAGTAATCGAAACAGTGACATCACCGCATTCGCTCCGACCGAGAAGATCAAGGAGGTTTCTCTGAACATCGACTGCCTGAATCGAAACCGGTTGAGGCGATTCCGAGATAAACTTGCCTTACAGTTGCAGAACACTGAAATAAAGTACATTGCGGAAACCTTTTTAAAAAAGGACATTCTTAACCAGAGGGAATATTTAAAAATAAAAAATCAACTCTACTCAAAATGGATGTGTTGGCGAATGACTTACATCCTGGAATTGAAAATCAGGATAGACGATTTAAAAGGCCAGACAACTGCTTTCGATCTGTTTCTCGAATGTCTACGAAGCCCCCAGGTACGACGTATTAAACTGGCCGATCATCTAAGCCGAGAGAGCGGCGATTACTGTCCTTCGTGGCGCACCGACGGCAAAGACGAGCGCACTTTAGATTTTGCCGATGGACTTCCACTGACCCCGTCTTTGCTCGAGTTTATTATGAGGCACGTTCAGTGTAGCGACCAATTGTCATGGTGGCGATGGATTCCCCACGAACTGGGACTGCGACATTTTACTTCTGCGTCAACGGGTTCGGAATCATCTGAAACGACTCATGAAAGCGAACATAGCAAACTGAAAAATGCACTTTATCAGTGGGGTATGAGAGAAGGTTTTGCTCAGGGAGGACTTGAGATACTTATTCTCTGTCTCAGAAACCATAATGATGCTTGCGAAGTGAATTGGAAAGGTCTACAAAAGCTTTTCAAAAGCCGGAATAGTTAAATCATCAAAGTCGGTGGGAAAAAAATTACGACAAGAGTCACATATATTATTTTCTGCACTGAATTCAAATTCAGTACAAGCTTCATGTCACCTTTTTTTTCTTCTTTTTTCTTTTTTTGGGTGGGTACCCAACCTTCAGAATCGGGGAAAGGCAGAATAAGGCTTATCATAAAATAAACATTCTACACTTCATAAACTGCCGCCAAGAAGGCTTAGAATACACCAATTGTATCTCCTGCAGAGAGGTTAGAACCTTCCACGCCCAAGAAAAAAGAAGCGTCATGAGTACAATACTAAACTGTATCTGCAGCAGAGGATCCAGTTCTGGGGCTTTGGGGAGTAGAGAGCACCCCTTCATTGCAATTACTTCCAGGTCCACTCTAATCCAGTGTGGTAGTACTTGTTAGTGTCCCCTCTATGAGTTAAATAGTTGTGTTTGAAAATTATTTATAATGGAAAGAAAACTTGTAACAATATAACTATGTGCAGATTATTTGTATTAGCAATAACTGATACCATCTAACTGCATGCAAACAAATGATTATAATAGACAAATAAAAAAAAAGTTTGATTAAAAAATGATTGCAATGGAACATTGAAAATTTAAATGATCATCAGTATAATCAAACATTTATAAATGAATCAAATTTTGGCATTAGATAACCGATAAAGAGTTGATATGCCATTAAATAAACCAAACCAAAAAACATCACTTACGTGTTCTAAAATACAAGCTGGTTGGTGTTTACTAGCGACGATATAGTTGAATGTTCGTAACTGTTAGGTTGTCATCTATGGGTCAAATAGATACTTGAAAATTATTAGCATTAGATAGGAATACTCGAAACCGTAGAACTGTGTATAAACAAATTATTATTTTAAACTTGACCATTTTTAACAAAAGTTCTAACTGGAGCATTTTCTTTGAAGTCCAAGTGACAGCGAGTCTCTTCGGGTCTCCAGGACTCTTCTGAGTATTCTAGTTGATCTTAATAGTGCTGTCGTCTGGATTCTTCCTCTGATCTCCAAATCCTCTAGTCTCTTTTCCAGACATTTGAAGACCGTTCCAAGGGCACCAACTACATTATCTTCATGCTCCACAGCTATTTCAGCTCTCTGGGAAGGTCTAAGTATTTGTCTATCTTTTTGTTTTCTTTAAAATAGAAATAGATATTTGAAACCATATAATTGCTTTAAAAAAGGCTGATTGCGGCATTGAATAACTGACAGATCATATGAACGACTCTCTGAAGGTAGCAACACTGAAAGACTTCTTTTTGTTTATTTTTGATTTTTGCATAAAGCATTGTCAACCGTTATTTTTTAGTTGCTTCATTATTGTAATTCGCCCGGACTTTCAACTGTGTAGAAAATTGAAATTCATAACCTGACACGTTGTCCTTAGCTGAATTGGGATCTGAAGTATTCACTGTCAAACAATCAATCTGTGAAATAAATATTCACTAATATGAGAAAGGAGACTGTCTAAAGATAAATACTAATGATGGAAAATGAATATTTTTTAATCATTAATCTTCGTATATATCTATTTACCCAACCCATCTGCATGAACAGGATGTAACACAAGATTACTTTTTAAGCGGAGTTTAACAAGTTTGAATTCGTAGTTTTCCTTTTCCCATACAGGTTACCTAACCAAGGCTAAAAAGTCTAGTTTGCCTAACTATTCACCCATACCTGGACGGTGAATAGTTCAATGCTTACCTTACCCAAAGGTATTAGCGCTATGTAAAATGCGAACAGCCTTGTCCTGGATTTGAACTCAAGTCACTGTGTCCATTTCGTAAGAAGAAATCCATTAATATATATGTGTGTGTGTGTGTGTGTGTGTGTGTGTGTGTGTACATATTTGAATGAAAGTGTGAGTTGGAAAATGATAATCATCAATGGAAATGGACTCGGCGACTCGCGTTCAAATACTGGACGAAGCTGTTTGTATTTCACACAATCTAATACCTTTGGGAAAAGTATGAATCCAATTATTCTCTCGCCGCTATGGATTAATAGTAGGGCAGACTAAGCTCTTTAACTTTGGAAGGTCAACTAATCTAGGAAAAGGAAAACTCTGAATTCAAACCGCCTACAAAAATTGACTTGGTGACATGTTCTACTCGTGCCCGTGAGGTTGGATAGATAAGTACATACATATTTTTCACTTCGTGCAGTTATGTATCACCTCAATACACACACACACACACCATATATATATATATATATATATATATATATATATATATATATATTTATATGCGCGCCTCCCGTGAAGCAGTTTTAAAAATTACTTGGATTCCCCTTAAAGGGTGCCTCAGGCGCTAGGCAATAAACACAGTTCTTACCCCTTTTAGATGAGAAGGCAGGTGTTGCCGGGGAGAAAGCTTCCTGGAAACAAATTGATATTATTTTCTTAGCCATCCGGCAAAAAAATGTTGAATGGTAAATTATCTAAGGAATTATCTTGAAATTTTATAAATCTCAGTAGATACACACTTTTATAAGTAATAAACAACAACATCATAAATTCTAGAGAAAGATTTTTTAAGAATGGAAATTTCTTTAAGGTCATTTTCATCATTGAATAAGAACTGTAAACTGAGCAATTATTGGACTCCTTGGTAATTTTGAACGGGGAAGAACGTTTCTTTAATGCAGTTAGATTAAGTTGAGTGAATTTTAAAATGAAATCCATAGGAATGAGAAAGAAAATGACAGTTTGGAAAATCAGATTGAACATTTTAACTTCACATTAAAATCAATGTTGTCTCGTTTGTTGGGTAACTGTGGAGTTTTTTTTTTTTGTTTTTTTTTTTTTGTCTAAAGCAAATTTATTTTCATGATTAAAAGATCATGAATGCAAAAAATTGGTGATTATTGATGACTCATATTCACTTTTCACTTTGTTACTAAAAACTAGTCCGATGAAATATTGTCTCAGTAGAAGTTCAAAACTATTCAGTTTTACCCTGGTTTGTTTTCTTTGTTTTAAAAGCATATCAACTTTCGTTGATTATTTAATGCCAAGGTTAATCTTGAAGAAAACCAGCAGTGGTGCTAATAAACTCATAGCTGGAGGAATAAGGGAATTCATGCCTTTTCCCAGGGTATTTATCTGAACGTCTGCAGTTCGAACTCGCTTACTACGCTTCCGAAGTCCAGCATTTTAGCCACGACACCATGAGGAAAATGGGTGAAATGCATGTCGTTTTATTGCAAAATTCACCTTATTTATTGAATGACCCTTGTATATATTAGAATCAGAATCCAACAATTAACTGATTTTTGGTAAATTGTGAAAAAAAAAAATCAAAATAGAATGAAACATTGTTTTTCACCGTAGGTTTTGCAAATGCAATTTTTTTAAAGCGGAGTAAAGTTGGTTTAAATTTAGAGTTTTCCTTCTAGATTGGTTGGCTAACCTAGGCTGAAGAACCCGGTCGACCCTACTTTTTACCCATATTTGGGAATGTGGGTATAACAGATGTATTCCTTACTTTTCTTAAAGGCACTTGCGCAAAGTGAAATGCAAACTGCCTCCTCCAGGATTTGAACTCGGGTTTCCGATTCCATGCCCTACAACGATAGCCGAAGCACTCCGAACATGTCCAAGTTCACTGGTGTGAGCCGAGGTGATGAGAAGCTAATAATCACTGGATCACAACCTTAAAGTGGGCTGACATTAGAAAAATATTGACCTAATTACTGTTGATTCTTTGTCAGAAACTGAGGAATTTATACCACCTGATCTATTTCAAGGCAAGGGAAATTTTCATAATTATTCGAGTGTTTCATTTATCACAGTTGATTAAACAAAAAGCCGCTTTCCCTGCTCGCACCGATAAACAAACCGACTGACTAAAAAGGTGCAGAGTGCAATTGGCAGAGACCTAGCAAGTCGAAGAAACGAATGAAACATGCCAACAATTTATCGGTTGTGCGGCTGGTGACGACTCACAAACTCTTCGAGCCTGAGTTCAGGGACTTCTTTAGCTCTTACACACATCAGGGATGAATAGATCACTGACTAAGAGTGTTACAAGCCAGCAATTAGAGTTCGAATCCTTCCAACGATGTGTTATTTTGTACCGTGTATATATATATATATATAAGTTGTTGGCGACCGTAGTCAGGGGCGACCAGAAGGCTCCTTTTTCAATAGCTACAACACCGAGGTGTAGGGGAGAGCGCTACTCCTTTCCCTGGATTGCTCCATTTTACCCTGGATACATACCTTATATTGCTGAGTGTTAAGCAAGGAGGTATCAAGTACCATTTTTAAGTCTTTGGTATGACGCGACCTGGGATTGAACCCAGGTCTCCTGGACCATTAGCGAACACTCTACTCACTAGGCCAATGAGCCGGTTGCAATAAATGGAACATTTATTAAACCATCGACAGTTCCATTTATTTTTCATCATCTTGCCAGATCTGCCAAAAATATCTACTTTTTCTCCATTATATATATATATATATATATATATATATATGAACACACACACACACACACACACACACACACACACATAGCGTAGGCATAGAATCAAAGGTTTTTGGTGACTGTTCGTTTCTCTGTCTATACTATCCTAACTTGGATATACATTATCACAGATATTGAGCACACTTTATTCATAAATATAGCAAACTATATATATTATACCAATAGATTCTATATGATTAAACCGAATTTTCCAAATTGAGTGCTGGATGTTAAGTTTATAATATATGTAGACGTATATAAATAAGATTATGCAGAGGAAAATATCATTGAGAAACAAGAAAAGCAATATGTATATTCCATTATAAATCTATATCATCCGTTATTGATGGACTTTTCAAATGCATCTGAAGAGTCCATCAATAACGGAAGAAATAAATTTGTAATGGAATATACAAATTGATTTTCTTGTTTTTCAGTTATATATATATATAGAGAGAGAGATGAATAAAAGTGATAAAACAAATAAGAATATTTCTTTGTATTTATTTATGTTTTGGTCAAAAATAGTTTCGGCCTCAGGTCATCGACAGGAGAAAAGTTTTTTAAATAGTTGATATACTACATAAGGATTATGGAAAAATGAACTGGTAGCGTAGCATATCCATTCGTCGACTGAAACTTATTTTCTGGTAACCGAGTGCCAACTGACCATTATGATATCTCTGCTATCGGGAACATCTGGCACTGAGCTCTCCATTTGAAAGATATTTATTAATTACAGGCGAGGTGCGTTTCAAATTAGCTGCAACTGTTTTGGTCAGGTATTTAACTAGTGCATTCATGAATGGGAACGTCATTGCAAAGGAAATGTTTTTGTAGAAAGAAAATCTCGTATGTGAGCACGTGGTGTGTTTTTCTGGTGATACTATGGGGTAATTAACTCGTCGATAATCTTGCTCTGTGGTCTGTTCACGAATCAATGTTTGTCTGCCTATGTTCTTAATTATGTGAGTGACAGCGAACTGTAGTTGACTTGTCCACTACATTGATACGTCGGCAGATTGTAGTTGATACACTTCGTTAGCGGGCAGCCGACCTCCGTGTCTTCTATTGTCTACTGTTGTTTAGCCCGATCAAAAATCCTGACTTTTGATCTCTTATTGCCACTGGAATCATACGGTTTGTTTACAACTATGTCCATTTCACTCCTTAACTAGCGCCTCTGTGTTTGTAAATTCTGTTCTATTTTTTGACTTGATGCAAGATTTGTTTTCATTTATGAATTTAAAGGGCACGATAAATTAAGTGTTCACAGGTGCGAATTGATAGGTGATTAAAAAAAAGTCAGCAGCCATTTTATTTTTAATCTATCGCCGTATTTAATAAAAGTGTCATTATTCTATCTTGCCTCAAACTTGTTTTTATAGGATTAGAGACCCTGTTAATTAAACAACCGTTGTATTTCATCTTTATATCAGTGTCATTCATTTATCTTGTCTAAAACTTGCTTTTTATACAATTGGAGGCCTTCAACTCTGGTATATTTTTCCTGCCATAAAACGGGGAAGTGGGTCCCGCTTCCTCTGAGCAAATTGAATTTTGGTGCTATTTAAAGTATAGCTATTATTTATTTTAATTTTTTTGTTTTTATGCAGTGAGAACAACAAAGTTCCGCTTAATAAAAAGTTTATTGCTATAATCAAATAAATGAAAACACTTTGGACATAGCATCAAAGTTTCACGTCATCATTTAATACGGCTGATTCATTATTATAACTATGAGAGTCCATTTATATTACAGCCAAATAATTTTTTTATCTTTTGAGAGTTTTGTAACAAGCATTAAACAATAATAAAAGAACAGATACAGCATGTAGCACATTTATATATTACAACCTTGTAATCTAATTCAATATGATAGTAAAAAAAAATTGCTTAAAAAAAAATCAACACACTGTACTGTCCTACTCTATCAGACACATGACAAGTGCCCCTCCCCCGAAGGGCGTATTTGTTGGTAGGTATGTTAAAGCGAGTCCATTTATTAGCCTTGATGTCTTGTAGCTGTTTCAGGTTTTTACTGAAGCTTTTCAAAAAAGAATAAAGAATGCCATCAGCAATGTCACCAAATAAAACAAAAGAACATTTTTGATGAGACGCCACTGACAGCAGAATTTGATGCTCATTGATTAAATTACATTTTTTTTTGTAGAGTGTAGCAAACAATTGTTCTTGCAGCGTTCTTGTTTTTCTATCTCTACCTAACAATTAAAAAGAGAGAGAAAGAAACAATAAAAAAAAATGGCGAGCTTGATGGTAAAGAAGTCCCCACTATCCACGGACCAATATTAACATTAGTACCGTAATTAGTCGCGTGTAACATGCGCCCGTATATAATTACACACTACCAAACTTTCGGCTATGAATTTCTGTGTGTGTGTGTGTGTGTGTCTGATACGCATGGACGTTTTCTTTGAACTTGTAGCATTTAAATTTATACTAAATCTAACCTTTGTTCGACATTTTATCTAGGTTATTATCAACTAAAAATAAACATATACAATGTTTATACAATGTTTTGAAATTTGCACAGTATTTGGGACAAAGACAAATATATGTTCACACGACAATGTAACAAACTTTTGGCGAAAGTAAGTTCAAAATAGAAGAAACAAATAATGAACAAATATGCATTCCAGTGACTATTTTGTCTGTAGTTTTATAAAGTAGAAGTGTTTGTTAAACATTAGTTGGTTTGGACCATATACATAATTTAATTTTAATCATGCCATACCGAATAGGGTGAGGCATGTGGCTGGAATAAAAGTTAATATTTAGTTCTTGTGTATAATGCGCACCTCTAGCTTTTGTGCTGGAAATAAGTGTGTCTTATACACAAATAATTATTGTATATAAGTCATATAGTGACACCAGTGAATAAATGGAAAGAGAGACAAGCTTATTTACTCGTACATGAACATTTGATATATACAATATACATACCAGTGATATGAAAAGAGAGAATACAAAAATGCAGAGAGAGTAGCGTAATGCCTGATGTACCGGGCTACGGTCTCGAAGTAAACGAGTTCGAACTCCAATCACTCTATTACGTTCACTTCCAGACTAATATCCTTGGGAAAGGTATGGGTTCCTTTATCCCTCTAGTATCACAGATATTCTTCAACAAGGATGGCTTTGGCATTAAATAACACAGGAAGGTTGATATGCCATTAAGCAAAAAAAAAAAAAAAAAAAAAAAAAAAAAAAAAAACGAAAACAAAAAACAAACAAAAGAAAACGCAACTAAAAGCATCACAACAGATACAACTATACACCTATTTTTTCATGAACAAGTAGAATGTAGAAAGGACACAAACATGGCTTTTGGGCACCTCTGGTGGTGTAATGGTTAGCAAGTTAGACTAGCAAACCTACACGAGTGAGTTCGAGTCTCATTGGGTGCCCCATTCATTTGGCCTTGTGCTAAATCGAAGTAAAGACCTTCGTAAATTACTACTGGCTTTTGAGATAAGCTTATTAACCACACCAGGATGATAGAATATGCTGATTTCACCTGTGCAGAGGGGTTAGTCCTTGTTTATGACGCTAAATTGCATCTGATGGTGAGGCTCCAGTACAGAGACTTTGGGGAATATGGAGTACCCTTTCGCTGCCATTACTCCAAGGTCCACACTGACTAGGAGTAGTAGTACATATTAGGGTCCCATCTATTTATCAAGTAGAACTATTCAATCATTTACTTCACATGAAACCATTTAACTGTGTGCAAACAAATGAACTCTGGCTCGTTTAAAAAATTTTCCCAACAAACTATTCACTTAAAAATCATAATATATGTATAAATAGGATTTGGCAGTAAATAACCGACAAGAGTTAACATGCCATTAAACCAAATAACCTATTTTAGCAATTGGCTTAATGAGTAGAGTGTTCGCGAATGGTCCGGGAGACCGGGTTTCCACCCGAGGTCGAGTCATATCGAAGACTCAAAAAAATGGTACTTGATGCCTCCTTGTTTAACACTCAACATTATAAGGTATGGATCAAGGGTAAAGTGGAGTAACCCAGGGAAAGGAGTAGCGCTCTCCCCTACACCTAAGTGTAGTAGCTATTGAAAACGAAGCCTTCAGGTCCCCCTCGACTAAGGTCGCTAACATTAATTTACTTTTACAAATAGAGAGAAGGAAGGAGAGGATAGGAAAACGAAAATAAATTTTTAATAACAATGTTAGCGGGAGAGCTAAAAAGAATAAGAAAGACCTTAATAATAGTAAAGAAAAAGAAAAAAAAATGGAAGAAGAATGTTTGAAAACAAAAAAGAAATTATAAAAATAGTTTATAGAAGTAATTAAAGGTTTATAACAATAAGTTAGAAATAAGTGAAAAATAGTAGTGAAATAAAAAAAAAGATGAGAGAAAAAAGATTTAAAAAAGAGAAAAATGCTTAAATTAAAAGAGAAAAAAAACCCGGTGAAAGCAAATAAAGAAGAAAAATGTTTAAAGCAATAAAAATAAAAGAAAATAATAATTTGTAGAAATAACAAAGAAAATTTTCAACAATTAACAATTCTCAAATGAACCATAATTTTGTGGTGCTGTACTGGAAAGATTCGGTTCTGAGGTGCTATTTTCCGATTCCTGTAGGACGCTGGCAACATACAAGACGGGTCTTTCAACATTTCTGGTTTCGGGTGTCTCAGTAACAGTTCGAGTCCAACATTTATCGAATAAAACGTACGCCAGACGCTTTAGCGCGCCAAATCTAACATGGTCAAAGAAAACGAGCAAGCTGATGACCAGCGAAATAAGGGCAAAAACGAAAATCGATTCCAGCATAAGTGTTTGGCTATCGCTAAGACGCAACGAGATGAAAGCAAAAACGCAGCCTGGAACCAAGATGGCGGTCGCGACAAGGAGGTTTCCCGCACTGGTGTGTAAACCAATGTTGACGCGTAGCGGCCGATAGGCGAAATAAATATTGTACCTATCGACAGCATGTTTAGCGATCAGATAGATGAACCCGAGCAGCGTAATTACAGGGCAAGGTACGCTATAAGCGAGAATAACCGCCGTGATACAGAGTAACCAAGCATATTGAAATCCGAAATGGAAATCGTAGACTTTAGCTTCACTCACTGCGCTCTGTTCGGCCGGTGAACGTGTGAGCATAATGCGAATGGTGTAGGAGAGAAGTTCAGGCACACGTAGGATCTCGAGGCCCGTTCCAATAAAAGCTGATGTCACGACGTAGTTGACGAAAAACGCGACATTGTCAGAAGCAAAAATGCACTGATAGTGTTCAACAATCCTGCTCTCGAAAGCTCCTTGGACGCTGGTGAGACCCAAAGATGGAAGCACAATGACCATTAAAATAAGGAAGATGAGAGTTTTTGTCATAACGGCATGGTGCTCAGAGCTACGAGTCCAGTGACCAATGAGTTGATCTGCGCAATAAATAATGTTAGGTAAAAGACAAGCAAATAACCACAGGAGCACGGTAGGTAGGAACTCATCAAATACTGAATTGATTACTTTGTGAAAAAGTCGTTCAGATTTTTCTAGAATTACAACCGGCGTTGTGAAGAAAAAACAGATGATGAAAACGGCTATGTTTAGCAAGATGGCTCTTAGCCACCACTTATAACCAGAAATGGAAAGGTTTTCCCAGATAATGTTGTCCACTGGTGGTGCAAATTGAACTCTCCAACCTTGGGTTGAAGTAACGTTCGTGGCAGTCGCTGAGCCTGTATTTGAAGGAGCTGTTTTTATAAAGCCATTGGTTTTGTCCGTATTTCTCCAGTTATAGCGATAATCATTGCAAACACGCTCGGCCGTGTCAGAGTCGATCAGTGTCACAAAAACGATGCCAAGAGGCTTGCAACGAATACGAGTTTTTTCCTCTTCAATGTCGACTCGCAGTTTTTCTTCTAACTCAGTATAAAACTTCACCGCATTCACTTTATGACAACCACAAGCTTCACAAAAGCAACAATTACAGAGCCAACCACAGGCGTAAGGGTACATATTGAGATCTTTATTTTCTTGATTATTTAACTGATATTCACATTCTGAATTCAGTCTTGTCCGAGTTGCCCATTTTAGTTCAGCGTCCATCTTTGTCAAAGCGGCCACGTTGTAGGTTAATTGTATATCAACGATAGACTCCTTAGAGTATCTGTTCGTGAAATACTCTCTTATGAACTCTTCGTTTGGGTTTTTAATGTTTGATATCATCAAAGTTTTTGAAGCCATTCCGTTTTGTTCGTACTCGCCGGCTTTTTCTATTTTTGTTTGTATTGATTTAAGACAATAAGAGAAACGCTGCATGAAAACTACAGCCAATAGAAAGTAGAGGAAGGCCATAACACTGTGCATCCACAAGTACTGCGTGTTGGAATTGGCGATGGTCAACGAACCAAAGTCGCTGAGCGAAGAGAAATAATTCCCGTTAAGGTTAATCGGTACAATGAAGATCAGAGAGAGAAGACTAATCAAGCTGACGTAGACGATTAGGTATCGCTGAAACAGAAGGTAAATGTAAGCATCACGGCCACATCGTTGAACTATTTTAGCATCTGTCAATCCGAAGAACGTGCAGATCCACAAACAGTTATCGGTCCATTTCAGTTTCGATACCGTTTCACTACCGGTCACGTTTTGCTCTAATAAACTCTTTTTCATTGGATCATCGTTTCGACTGATTAGCGCAATACGGCCGTAATCCCAGGCGACCTTTCGCAGTATGGTAAAGCATATTAGGAGCAAAAGCCAAACAATGATGTTGAGGACTAAGTTTGTAGGGATCCCTTGGTAGATGTCGATGCCCGGAATTGGTAAGGAAGAATTTTGACGTTCGGTGCAAGTTACATTAGTACTTGGGAGTGGTTGGGTAAAAGCCAACGCGAAAAACGAAAGCTTGTTTTCAGTCATATTTCATTTCCTTTATCACTCAAAGATCCTCTCTGTAAAAAATTCCTTGAAATCTATAGTTTATATTGTTGTTGAAATTTTTTTTGTATACTGTTGTTGGTTTGTATGTCCATTTAGAATAGAATTTATTACGGTATAACCGCGCACATAGAAAACTTCGATGAAAAAACGATTGGGTGATATTCTTGTCCTAGAAAAAAAAGAAGTAATATTTAGAAAAACATAAAACTAGAGCAGGGGTCTCTTCTCCGAGGATTAGAGTTGAGTTTCTATATTATATGTCATGAATCAGAATGTCATTCCTCTGTACTTAGGATCAAAGAGTAGTGTATGTACATGCAGAAATATTATTTAATATCTTACAAAAATGTTTTGCATAAAAAATATCATCCATTTATCTTTATATATATATATATATATATATATATATATGTGTGTGTGTGTCTTCTTCCATAAATAAGTACACCCTAATAAAAAGTTCCTTTTTCTCCTAAAGCAATATCAGGATTTTATCACTCCGAGTGTAATATTCAATTTAAACAGATATCGTTACTGTAATTGTATGACCCCAGTTATCTCCCCTCCTTGACACACACATACACACAGACAAAATAAAGATGGCTGCCTAGCTAAGTATAACCCACAATCACTTTCCTTTCTTTAATATTACTACAGCTATTTGTTACTTATTACTTTTAATCTTGTCGAGTTTGGTTATAAGCAATACCGAATAATATGTTTTGATTGTAAAATATTCAACTGAAAAAAGTAAAATCCCGATATCTTTGTTTCTTTTATATAATTTCTTTTAATGCCTCCGTGGACATCTCCATTTCTTATTATCTTTTCACATCATTTTAAAGCAAAAAGTTTGAATTCCTGGATTAGTTTCATGATTATCAACCCTTTTGGTTCATTTAATGCCAAATCCAATTAATACACATGATTTGTAAGCGATTAGTTTTTAGGTGACTTTATTTTTAAACGAGTTTAAGATCATTTATTTGCACAGAGTTAAACGGTTTAAAATTTGCTATCTCAGTGCATTTGACCCTCAGCCACCATCTTCTCGTTGGGTACTCGGTTACTATAAGAGCGATTTGAGACAATCATATAGGTGCTAGGGCTTCACATAATCGCCCGTCTAGTCCTGTAAGGGTTAGAGAGTTGCAGGTCACGTAAGCACGTTATTTGCTAAATAACAGCAAGATCCTGTCCGGATAACAGCAAGATCCAGTGCTGAAGCATTACGGGTCGCTACCGACAGCCAACAGTTAAGAGTGCCTTAATCCTCTGCAGAGGTTCATTCGGCGTATTTTACAGCTCCAGTCGACTGAGTGGAGATTTATGCATTTATCTATGTGTGATGCTGTATATGCAGCAAAGACAACTGTATCTACTTGAAGCCTTAATCATAAAAGTTGGGAAAACCTACAATAAATATCTTTTTTATTTTTGTTTTAATTAGGAAGTGATGTTTTAGATATCGTTAATAAACAGTTACCTTTTAAAAACCAGTTCAAAATTACAAAATCCTCTATCAAGAGACATTCTTATGCGAACACTTAATTCAATAGATTTCTTGATTTAATTTTATGGATGTATTTATTAATGGGCATTACAATACGATATCTCCCACTACTACTATTAACCGCCCTATAGGCTGAATAACAAGTCTTTTCCATGAATACATAGATTAAAGGCTACCAGTTGGCCGTGGATGGCAACCCGCAATGCATGAGGATAGGATCTTGTTACCTGAACAGTCCATGAACCGGCATCAGAAGTGGTCTCGTGACTTGCAACATTCTACCTTGGTCCTTACTGGACTTGACGGACAGTCGCAGAGGCCCGATCCGATCAAGTCGGCTGTTCATATCAAGCTCTAAGGCTTATAAGATTGTCCCGAGCGTATTTATGGGGTATAAGAGGTTTGGGTGAGATCGGACAGATTATGAAGTTGGTCATTTTTCTTTTTTATCCCCATTCAACTATTACCTTCTTTTATTGGTTGTTCAGGCTGAAAATGAATGAATGACGGAAAAGAAAAAGGGAAACTTTCAAACTGAACTTTTATTCCCAAGTTTACAACTATTTCGTAGATAGAAACATTTTTTCCTGAACCAGTAAAAATAGCCTCGCTTCTCGGCTGAGAGTCTATCTGGATCTGAGAAGGGGGTTTCTTTTTGGCGTCAAGATGCCCATATTCTCAGATATGTACAGATTGTCTTTCCGGTCTTAGGTCTCCAGGGCGATTGTTAATTTTTGTATTTATGTTATTAATTTATTTTCAAATGTTTTTTTTTTTTTCTCAAATGGTTTTTTTTATTTATCATTTGACCCCCACATATTCTTCAAATTTTTCTCGTGGCAAACAAGTATCCATTCCTATTTCATCATAAAAGCGTTAGAAGGATGTGGCTGAGGGTCAATTTCACCGAGATCGCAATACCGGAAACCATTTAAATTGTGTGCAAACAAATGATTAATATTAAATAGAATAATAAATATAAATAATAATACTTGAAACGATATAAATGTGTGCAAACAAATAAGTTCTGACTCGTTTAAAAATAATGTTACCTACAAACTATTCGCTTTCAATTCATATATATTTATCATCAGGATTTGGCATTAAATAGCCCAAAAGGGTTGTTATGCCATTAAACCAAATCACCTAACCAATCCTTCTATAAAGGATCCTCGTCGTCCTAATCCTTCTCCTTCTCATCTTAAGGAATAATAGAATAAAAACAAGAACAATAAAAACTCGTATACTCTCATGTGGGAAAGTCAAAGATCGTTCTGACATTGAATTGAATTTGACCCCATCCTCCTCGAGGACCATAAAAAATCTAACAAATTGTCTCGGGGGGTACTTTTGAATGCTCAGCAATGAAATTATTTGTGAAAAATGCTTTTTCCAATTAAAAAAATGTATTAGTTTATTTTAGACAAACCCCATCCCATTGGGTGTACTGAATTAAAATAGAATTTTATGAACTAATCGAACAATGTACTTGTTTTTTAATTGGAATCATTTTGAGATGAGGCTTTTCGAACAATAATTTCATTTATTTATAGTTTTTGTTAACTCAATACTCATTAGTTTCACTTTAAAAATGGGTTATTCTCCAAAAAAATAAAATTAATAAAATCAAGCTAGATTAGCAAACCTTCAAAACTGAGTTCGGGCCTATTTGTGCCTTATCTAAGCAAAAAAGAAAAAAAAAAAAAAAAAAAAATGAATGAATTACTACATATTTGCGCTGCGACCAAATTATTTGTATGGGGAAAAGATGTTAGATATGACATCTGGTCTCTAGAAAAATCGGTTCATGTATTGGCTAATTTTGTGACAGTTTATTCATACCAAGAATGTTAACTAGTACTTCCGAGAGTGGCGTTTTGTTTACAGATGTGTGTGTGTGAGAGAGAGAGAGAGAGAGAAATGAAAAATAGTTGTGGAAGTTGCCAGACAAGATATAAATTAAAATATTTTCTGGATTAAACTTTTTTCAACGCATAATAACCATTTTATATTCAACTTATAGCGTAGCAAGTATGAATGATTATTTTAGAAACTATGAGTCGTAAGTTTTTATAGCCAGCTAATTTGACAGACAGATAGACAGATATGAATACTTCAGTGATTTGACCAAACAAGCTTTCTTAAAGATAAATAACTTAGATGAGTAAATAAATTAGGTGCGACATTTGTGCTTACTTTTCTTACAAAATGGGTGAATTATTTTAAAAAAACAACAAAAAACTTTTGTTCGTCTTGACACATGCAAAGCAGAGAAGCGGCTAAAGAAAATTAAGACAGTTTATTTACTTATATATATATATATATATATATATATATATATATATATATATCCAATTTAAAAGTTATTTTGACATAACTTTTCGGAACACACCTATGAAAATATATGAATGAATTGTTAAAAGACTATTTATAAAAATATGCATATGATATTAGAAAAAAAAAATAAACAGTCGTGAACCTACATTTGAGGGGTTAGGACCTGAAGTTTAAACGGTTACGAGAAAGTTTGGATTTTTAATAACATTTTCACTTTTCTTTTAACTATCATTCTATATTGAATTAGACTATACTATTAATATTATTTTCTAAACCTACTTTCTCATATAATAGACCCAAACCTTTGCACTTATGTGGAGTAAAATAACTTCAGGGACCCACTCATGAAGTGGGAGCTCTGAAACTAAAGTTTCATTGTAGATCCGCCTCTGATTCCAAACAGATATGCGGAAAGAAATGAAGATAAAAGTGTGTGTGTGTGAGCGAGAGAGAGAGAGAGAGAGAACATTAATAATAAACCTAAGAACCAATGATTAAAAAGAAGAAAAGAAAAAAAGAAAAAGACGATTATTATGATACTAAATTTGCAATCAATTCCGAAATTTTGGTTATAAGATGGTATTAAAACTTAAACATTACTCACTCACAGGATATAACTTTTTTTTTCACAGTCGATGAAAGAGTAGTCGTAACGACGAACTTAGTTTGCGTCACGTGAGATAAAAATTGAACTTAGGTTCCTGTTCGAAAAGAACAACACTCACTGGAACAAAATAAATAAAAATACGCGCTTGGCTATGGATACCGATGTCAAAAGAAAAACAAAACAAAAACCAAAAACTATCTTATTTAATAAATACAATATTTTATATATATATATTATTAGTTTTATAAGAACAAGGATTTTATAGTCCAGTCAAAATTTCATGTTACAAAACTCCGAGTAACAAAAAAAAAAAAAAAAAAAAAAAAAAAGGAAAAAACATCTGAAGAATAAAGTACGACACACCCAATTTCTAGGATAAATTAAAATATGAAGAAAAAAAATTAGGTACTTGAGGACATCATTTTACTCCTAGATCGATTTCCTGTCAATAGCACTCTACGCCTTCGTTAGGCGTATGTTGATATCACTTTCAGTAGATGAGATGTTGCTGCCGGGGTATGTGAACAGATTAATTGATTTTTGAGGCTTGCCACTTAGAGTGGAGATAGCTCCTGTTTTATTTGCATTCACGGAGAGGCCAATTCCTCCTATTGCTTTAATCTATATAGGGCTTCTACTTAGGCTGGTATATTTGCGAGAAACGCTCGATCATCTGGGTAGTCTGCGTCTGTCATAGTTTCTGCGGGATATCGTCAGCTTCTTGTCTTTTCTCGCAAAGATGTCGTATGCTATTGACAGGTTATCGATTATCTGGACATCTGATCTATCTGATAAAATAAAACGGGATTTCTTATGGTTTCTCACTGGAGTGAGACACAAGTCTCCTCAAGTCTCCAAGACTTTTCTCACTATTCTGGCCGATATTAATAAATCTGTAGTTTTGATAGTCACTACTCGTCCCCTTATTTCCAAGGCCACCAATCCCTGTACCAATCCTTTAGTAAGTGTACCGAGATCATCAATTACAATTGGTATCACAGTCACTTTCATGTTTCAAATTTTTTTCAATTCTCTGACAAGATCCAGGTACTTATAATTTTTTTTCGCTTTCTTTCAATCTTATTATGTGGGCTGCCGGGAAAGCAAAGTCCTCAACTCGGAAAGTTGTCTTTTTTTTTGTTTACTATCACTAAGTTTGATCGTCTGGCCAAAATCTGGCGATCCCTTTATATCTCAAAATCTCTTAATAGTTTCTGAATTGTGGATATACCATTTGTTCGTATGGTCAAATTTAAATTTCTTGCACAATTCCCAGTGGATCACTTTATCCACCCAGTCGTGTCTAATCTTATATTCCCTCTGCGCTAATTTGCTGCACTAGCTTATTATGTGATTGTTCGTTTCGTTTCGATCATCACATAACCTACATTTGTTATTTTGTTGCGACTTATCTATTCTTGCTTTTATATAATTTGTCCTTATGGCGTTATTTTGTGCTGCTATCAAAAGAGATTCAGTTTCTCTCTTAAGGCTTCCCTTTTTTAGCAACGTCCAAGTTTTCTCGTGTGAGATATCGTTCGTTCGTCGCTTGAAATGACCATACAGTTGTTTTTCTTTCCATTTTTCTTCTCTAGTTATATTCGTTCTGTTGATCCTCGAGTTGTTTCTATTGTTTCTAGTGGATGCAACCAGTCTTCCTTCGCACTTTTCTATGTAGTCTTTGTATCGATGCATCAATGCTTTCAATACTGGCGAGTCCTCTTCCTCCTTCTTTTCTGGAAACATAGTCTGTCAACGTCATCTCTTTGATCATTAGTTTTCTTGTTCTCTGGTCCATTTGTTAAAGCTCTTCCCTCGTCTACTCCAAGAATGGTCCCGAGTATCTTACGAGGGGGACAGCCCAGGTGTTTATCCTTTTTATAAAGTTCCTGCTTTATAGTTTTGTCTCAAGTAGTTTTCTGGTTCTCCTGAGATACTCTTTTTTTTCACTCCTTGTGAGTTTCTCCGTCGAGTGTTAGCTGGTGGTCTCTCTCTGGAGTCTGAGTGATAGCTGGTCTCCAAGACTCTTCTGAGTTTTCTAGCCGATCTCAACAGTTGTCTCGAATGGATGGCTTCGAATCTTCCTGTGATTTCCAATTTCTCCAGTCTCTTTTCCAAGCCTTTAAGGACCGTTCCAAGAGCAGCAACTTTAATTGGTATCACCGTCACTCTCATGTTCCGTTGTTTTGTTTAGTCCAAGTATTTGTCTTATCTTATTATTTCTTTTATTTTCACTATGTTCCGTCAGAACAGCAAAATTCACTATAGGGCAAGTTCTTTTCCTTTTTTTTCCCCTTCTCGTTAACACAAGGTCTTCTGCTTAGGATTAGGCGATCTGTATATATCACAAAATCCCAACACCAGACAATGAGATGATAACACTCAACAACCTTAAGTTTTCAAAGGAAATCGTTTATTACAAAACCAAAAATGGAGGAGAGAAAAAACACGTGACTCAAAAAGGCAGGGACTCAGTTAACCGGAGATTTATTCAAGGAGAGTAACCCAGAAACGAGTTAAACTTTAAACAACAACAGCCGTGGTGTGATGGTTATCGTCGTAGGAAATGAACACGGCGACACGAGTTCAAATCCTGGACGAGACTGATTGCATTTCACATAGCACTAATACCCTTGGGAAAGGTATGAATCCAATTATTCTCCCTCCAGCTATGGGTAAATAGTAGGGCAGACTAGGTTCTTCAGCCTTGGTAAGGCAACTAGTCTAGGAGAAGGAAAACTCTGAATTCAAACCTGTTAAACTTCGCTTTAAAATTGACCTTGTGTCATATCCTGCCCGAGCGGAGGGGTTGGGTAAATATGAACAACAGGCGTGATATCATTTTTATGATATTACTTGGACTAGGAGTAGTGTGAAACAATACTCACAAATGGCGGGTTTTTGTTGGCCTGGCCGTTCGTCTAGTGGTGTGGACCCTGTTGTTAAGTCTCATACCCAGTCGTGTGGGCATTTCACGGGTTGTACAAAAAAAAAAAACAAAAAAAAAAAAAAACAACAGAGGTTTGAAGGAAGAAACAAACACGGATTTAGAACTGCAAAATTCAGGAAGTGAAATCTGGCACTTTAAAACCTTCAAGTAGGTATTTATGTTCATGACCATCGCGAGAACTCTACGAAAGTCCTAAACAGCTACTAAATATGCTGACTTATCTGGCCATCGTCTTCACTGCTCTTGTCTTGACTCCATGCTCCGGAGTCTCACTCTCAACTAACCACTTCGGAGTCTAACTTCTGACATGTCTGACCCTCCGCTTTGGACTGACTGCTTTTCTGCTTCGGACAGACCGCACCGGGCTCTCACCCCGAACTGACTAACTCTCTTCCGGTTTCGCTGGCGCAGCTCTTTGTGTAGTCTTCGCACCAAAGTAGACAAAGAAAGGTTTCTGAACACTCCGGCGCCGCTTCAAAGATGCCGGAGATAAGATCCCCTTCTTGGCCACTCATCCACGAATACACACACACACACACACACACACACACACACACACACACACACACACACATAAATGCTCATTATCGTGCCACAGTAGGGGAGTAACAGTCTGTTATGTAGTCCTTCAAATACGATAGATGTCTTTTTTAGTATTATGGGTACTCACCTTATTTGCATTTTGAATCTTATGTGTTGTTTTGTTGAATAGATCCATCAGTGATAATCCACAACTTGATTGGTTGGTAGGTTTTTACGGCATATCAACCCTTGTGGATGATTTAATGCCAAATCCTGTTCATGCATTACATATCAAATATATATGATTTGTAAACGAAAAGTTTGTAGGTAAGAATTTTTTAAATAAGCCAGGCTCATTTGTTTGGTTTGGTTTAATTTCTTTGTTTAATGGCATATCAACCTTTACGGGTTATTTAATGCCGAAGCAGTCTTTTTAGAACGGCAGTGGTACTAATTAATCCACAGATGGCAGTGAAGATATGCGGGATTCTTACATTTCCCCGGCCGTGGTCCAGCACTTTATTCTTTAAGCTATGGGGATTCTTCCTGGAAACTGGGATACGTCACCTCAATTGTTTCCAATCGAATTGCTTGCTTGTTTGTGTTTTATTGGTCTCGTTTTTTTTTTTTAAATTGGTTTAGCCCTATCGTGTATTATTGGTATAAAACACGAGATGAGGAAGGAAGAGCGACGTTCCTTGAAGTAATACACATTCTAATGTGGGTAACCATTAGGTTGTCGTCTAATTAATTTGGTGGGTAAATATATTCTCATGTCTGCTTGAAAAAGCCACTACGCCGGATGATATGGAGAAGATATAACCCTTGTAGGAACAGGTCTGTGTTCGGATAATTGTCGTTTCAGAGTACCATAACTCACCACTTCTATTGAGTGCGAGGAACTCAAATCGGACACTTGTTGCAGAGGAAATGTCTTACGGTCTAATATTTCCTCGTGCTGAACATCAATTCACAACGAATTGCCAAGAACATATTAATTGCCCGAGCGAACTTGAATACAAGACTGAAAAGTCAATTGGTGAAAGTTGAGAATTCTTAATAATTTGTTGAATGACAACTCACGAGGATTCTTAGGGCAAAAGTCCACATCCAATCGGAAGATGCACACATTCGTGCTTTCTGGTTGTCGAGGTTGGAAGGAAGAAAGTGAATTTGATTTTGATTTATTAGCAACTTTGTTCACGCCATCAAGTGGCTATTAGAAGTACTATTTGGAAAGCATAGAATATAATCCCTACACACTCAACAACCTTAAGATTTCAGTGGAAGTTGTTTAATCATCTGCGCCAGTTTATCTAATTTCTGGGTTACTTCCTTTGTTTGAACCTTTGGTTAACTGGATCTCTGCTCTTTCGAGCAACTTGTTTATCACTTTTCCATTTTTGGTTTTATAATAAACAACTTCCACTAAAATTTTAAGGTTGTCTCTCTCTCTCTCTCAGTCAACAACATCACTGCCACAATTCTAATGAAATTATCTCTTCAGCAAGGAAGTTATTTCCAACTTACTAATTCTACACCCACTTTTTTTTTTAAACTTCAATGCAAATATTCCCAAAAGCTTTATAACACTCAAAGACTGACTGCTTGATACTTGTCCTAAACATTTAGTTATTTCTGATTATTAGGACAGAACATTCTTATATAATGGAGAATGACACGAATTTTAATTGTATTGGTGGTAGCAACAAAACTTCAGTCGAATTTAGTCTTGTTTGATGACAAAATATTTCACTTTACTTTTATTAGTCACAAAAGTTTGTTTTTTTCAGGTTTTTTTTTTTTTTTTTTTGGTGGGGGGTTAAACATTTGCACAGAATGTTTTTCTCCAAAACAAATTATGTTAATCACTTGATATGAAAACAAAAAAAAATAATGAACCAATATTCATTTGTCACTGAATTGCAATACTGCTATATTCAGGTGATTGATATTTCAAAATTAAAAAAAAATGTTTTCTTTGAGTCTTTGTTAACTTTTCCGAATGAAAAAGATCATCCACAAAACTTTTTAAAAGTTATAAACAAATTAGAAATAGGATCTAAAATTTATACCTTTCTCTTCACCCGACTTAAGTGCCAGTTTATAGTCATTTACGACTGAGAAATCTGTGACTTTTTGTTGTTGTTTTTTTCTTAACTTTAAATCTTTATAATATGTTTGAGTTTGAGTTTGAGTTTTGTTTAACGGCATATCAACCCCTGTGGGTCATTTAATGCCAAAAAGGTTATTTTTAATTTCAGTCATTAAAATAGCGGTTCTATAGAGATGTTTGGTTATATCTTACTGAAAAAGGTGCTTTTTTTTAGAAAATTAAAAATGTTTTCAGGGTTTGTATTCTTAAAGATGTCCCTCAGGTTTCTTGCTTGATAGTATTTAGTGCGGATATGTTTAAGGTTGTTACAATTTAGAAGGATATGTTTGGTTGTGAGTTGTACTTTGCATGATGGGCACACTGGGGCATCCTCCCCTTTTAACAGGTGTGAATGAGTAATGTGGGTGTGCCCAATACGCAATCTGGCAAGTATTACTTCTTCTCTTCTGTTACTTCTGTAGCCTGTTGGCCACTCTCCGATAGCTTCTTGTATTTCATGGAGTTTGTTTTGGGTCTGATTGTCCCATGATTTCTGCCATTTGTCTGATATAAATTTCTTTATGGTTGGTTTTAGATCTGTATATGGGATTTTTGATTTGCACATATCAATTTGAAGAGCTTTTTTTGCAGCTTTGTCTTTTATAATATGACTGCTCTTAGAAGTTTAGAACTGAATTCGGGGGGGGGGGGCACAAAATCTTCTTAAGAAAGAGAGAAAGTAAAACGTCACTTTACATTTAAAAATTAAAGCTTTTTTTTTTTTCGAATTTTTCATGCAAGGTAAAAAAGGGAATCATAAAGCACTTGAAAGACAAGAAAAGTTCAATCCTTAAACTGTTGCGTGTCGACCCTGCAATTGATTAAAGTTTAATCCGTTCGAGTAGAGACAACCAAAGACAATGAAGGAAACAAAAGCAAAGGTAACAGATACAACAAAAGTGACGATTTATTGTCGGAATTACAAACGTGTTTGTAAAGTCCGTAGTGGTTGTATTTGGTCTTCAGCTAGATGGGTGATGTCGAAAGCTGGTATGGTCGAGTCGTAGATGTGCGCCTGGACGATCGTTACTGGTAGCTGAGGTCGGTCGAGTCGTTGGATGCAGCTGGACGATCGTGGCCGGAAACTGAGGTCGGTCGAGTCGTTGAATGCAGCTGGATGTTTGTTGTGGGAAGCTGAAGTCGGTCGAGTTGTTGAATGGTAAATCGATGTCCCAGTGTTGACAGTACGTTGGGTTAACCGGGTGAGTCGATTTGGTTGCTAGCCCGTACTGCGAGTCGTACGTGGGCCAGATGTTGCAATGCTAGGGTAGTCCGTAACAGCGAGTCGTTACGTGGACTAGATGCTGCATTGCTGGAACGTCGAGGTCGAAATCGGTGTTAGCAGCTTGGTCGGGAAGAGTCGAGCGAGTTGGTGACTAAGACTGAGCCGTGTCTTCGTACTACGGACCAAGGGAACGGACGGGGAAACCGTGGTTAAGGTTTGTCAGGCCTTAACACATACGAAGTCGAGCGAGCGGATCGGTGAAGCTAGGGCTTTGTCGTGCCTCTAGCTGTGCGGGCGAATCGTTGACAGTAGATATGGCTTTTCCGTGCCAAAGCTGTGTGGGCGTATCGTTGACGGTAGCTATGGCTTTGTCGTGCCAAATCTGTGTGGGCGTATCGTTGACGGTAGCTATGGTTTTGTCATGCCAAATAGCTGTGCAGGCGTATCATTGACGGTAGCTATGGCTTTGTCGTGCCCCATAGCTGTGCAGGCGTATCGTTGACGGTAGCTATGGCTTTGTCGTGCCAAATAGCTGTGCGGGCATATCGTTGACGGTAGCTATGGTTTTGTTGTGCCCCATAGCTGTGTGGGCGTATCGTTGACGGTAGCTATGGCTGTTTCGCGCCAAAGCTTTGCGGACGTATCGGATGGTAGCTAAAGCTGTTTCGCGCCAAAGCTCTACGGACGTATCGAGGTGATAGCTAAGGCTTTGCGCGTCAAAGCCCTGCGAGCGTATCGGGCAGTAGCTAAGGCTTTTCGCGCCAAAGCTGTGCAAACGGTCGGACAATAGCTAAGGCTTTGTGCACCAAAGCTGTGCGGGCGTATCGGGCGGAAGCTAACGCGTGCACGCCAAAGCTGTGCAGCTAAGATTGGCGTTATCTTAGCGCAGCGCAGGTAGCGAAGCGGTAGCTAAAGCTTTTAGTGCTGCGCAGCTAAACGGACGAGCGGAACCTTTAGTGCATCTCAATGCGATAAAAAAAAGGAGAGTGAATCGACCACTGGAAGTGGGATCCAGCCTTGTAGCAGGGCGATTTGTAGATTTAAAAAAAGAAGGGGGAATCTACCACTAGAAGTGGCGGTGAGGTGAATGCAACCACGATAACGTAGGATCCAACCTAGTGGAGCCGAGTGGCCCCTGAGAGCGTCCGCGTAGACCTCTATTATTCATCGATGCGTCTCAACAACGCACGAATACGGCACAAGACCGTTTTTAAGGTGGGTCCGGTCGCAGGGCCGAAGCCCACACACGTCCGGCAAGGCCAAAAATACCTTCGACCCCGTCGACATTTCCCTTTTTGGAGCACCTCAGGCGCTAGGAAATAAACCTACCCCTTCCCGAAGGGAGTAAAAGCCTGGGGGGATGGCCCTCTGAGGCCGGAGGAACTCTCCAGTGCCGAGGCACACCCAGCAATACAACCTAGAGGTAAAACGGCCTACCGAATGCGACCCAACACCTGGAGTGGAAAGGCCACACAAACGCCCTAAAAGAGCGTCCGCGTAAAGCTCTATTATTTATCGATGGGTCCCACCAACGCACGAATATGGCACAAGACCGTTTTTAAGGTGGGTCCGGTCGCAAGGCCGAAGCCTACACGCATCCGGCAAGGCCAAAAATACCTTCGACCCAGTCGGCATTCCCCTTTTTGGGGCGCCAGGCAATAAACCTACCCCACCGAAGGGAGTAAAAGCCTTGGGGGTGGCCCGCTGATGCCGGAGAAACTCTCCAGTGCCGAGGCACACCCGGCAGAACCGCCTAGAGGTAAAACGGCCTACCGAATCCGACCCAACAACTGGAGAGGAAAGGCCACACAAACACCCGTAAAGAGCGCCCGCGTAGACCTCTATTATTTATCGATGGGTCCCACCAACGCACGAATATGGCACAAACGCCCTAAAAGAGCATCTGCGGGGACCTCTGTTTATTTGTCGCTGCCTCCCACCAGACACGACCTGACACATGGTCAAAAGCCCGAGGGCCGATTAAAGTGGGGATAAAGGGGAGGGGAAGGTCTGGAACGAGCAGAGACTCGAACCCTGCTGGTCTATGCTGCTCATCGGCTCACTTAGTGCAATGTGAACCTGATGAGGCAGGCAGTTTCACGAACCCAAATGTGGGTCCGGGCACGTATGCCGGGTTATGGCTTGATCTAGACAGCAAGGTTTGTGCCATACATAGATTTCGAGAAAGTCCGCGGGGACCTCTGTATTTATCGTTGCGTCCCACCAACGCACGAATATGGCACAAGGCCGTTTTTAAGGTGGGCCCGGTCGCAGGGCCGAAGCCCACACGCGTCCGGCAAGGCCAAAAATACCTTCGGCCCCGTCGGCATTCCCCTTTTTGGGGCGCCTCAGGCGCCAGGCAATAAACCCAACCCCCCGAAGGGGGTATAAGCATGGGGGTGGCCCCCTGAGGCCGGAGGAACTCTCCAGTGCCGAGGCACACCCGGCAGAACCGTCCAGAGATAAAACGGCCTACCGAATGCAACCCAACAACTGGAGAGGAAAAAAAGTCCGCGAGGACCTTTGAATTTTTTGCAGCCGAAGCCTTTTTCATATGAAAGAAAGGGAACACCACCTCTGCCGCGCCACATAAATAGAAAGTTCTTCTATTAAAAAAATGGACGTGGAAAATAAGTACTTCTTTAGCTTGGTATAAGCTAGCGAAGAGTATTACTTCCATTTTTATAGAATTATTTCTGGCAGAAGTGTTTGGCAAATGTTGATAAATGTTAATTTATCCCTTTCTTAGCTATAACTGCCGGTTAGAGTCAAAAAAGAGCTTCATTATTTCCGGCCGTACCCGTGTGTAATTTTTCTAGGGCGAACGAGTAATCCGATCTGTTTATGTTTGTAGGCAGGTCGCGGCAAAACCATAAATATTGTCAAGTCATAGTTCGGTTATTTGGTTTACTGACATATCAACCTTTGATGTCATGTAAAGCCAAGTACTCTTTATGCATAATGATTTTTAAGTGACAAGGTTGCAAGTAATATTATTTTTCAAACGAGTCAGAGTTCTTTTGCTTGCTTCAGATATTGCTATTTAACTCTAATAATTCTATTCAACATTATTCATCTGTTTGTATACAGTTAAAATGGTTCCAAGTATAGTAAACGATTAAACAGTTTTATTTGATCTATAGATGGGACCCCACCATGTATTACCACTCCAGGTCAGAGTGGACGTGGGAGTAATGGCAATGAAGGGGTACTACATTCTAGGAGCCTCACTATCAGATGCAGTTTAATGTCATATCCAGGACACTTGTTTGGGGTGGATATCTTACTCCTTTGTATAGGTGCTGTCGACGTATTCTAAAGTCCCAGTCAACCGGGCGACCAAAATATTGAATAAAATGATTTATTTTCTTAGTTTTTGTAAACTTCAATGAATGATTGCTTTCAGACTGTAACGTTGTAGAAAAAAAAAGAGGAAAAAAATCTTCAAGTATTTGTTATATCTTTTCGTTTTTTTTTTATTTTCACTCGGTGGTCCGTTGGAATGGCAAAATCCACTCGCTGACAAAATTCTTTTCCTTGTTAAATAACACAAAGTCTGGTCTTCTGGCCAGGATTAGGAGATCCGTTTGTATCCCTAATTCCTAGAGAATTTGATACATCTCATTTTCTGGGATAGATTTCAGTTTTGTGCATATGGATTTAGGTAATTTGATCAAATTCTAATCCATTGCACAATTCCTGGTGGATCACATTTCCTACCCAGTCGTATTGCATGCTGTAGATAGAAAAATGGGGGGGATGAATTATTGTTATTTTAATTCTTCAATTTTCAGCTTTACTTTCGGTTTCTTACAATACTTTACCAGGTATTTACCCAAGACCTAGCTTGAGGAAAGGTAGTAATTATATGCATTTTTTTGTTGCCTCTTTTGGGTGTCATTTTTTCATTTACATTGATAGTACTTTCCTAAGGAGATGAGCAATTCAGCAAAGAGCAATTTTTTGTATTTCATGTTGGCGGAACTGCCAGGTATAGAATATGTAGAATATGTTGATATTTACAAGATTCGGGCTTTTTGGCTGTCAAACTCACACACCTAGGAAATTCTTTTTCGGGAGGTGGCTAGAGTTCTTAGCCGACCCCTGCTGGGGAAAAAAGATAGTCTAGGTCCTGCCGACAGGGTGGTGCTTGTTTTACGCACTCTTCTCCACCTCACTTTCACTAACAGTTGCATGAACGCAGAGGTAAGGAAGGTCGGTCAAAAACTGTAGACAAACAAAAGAAGGCAAACAATAAAAAAAGGCTTAATTTTTATGATTTAGACTCTATTCTAACTATTGTCCCTATCTTTATAGTTATATTCACAACGTTTCGGCCGATGCGTCCTTCGGTCTTTATTATCCAACAAGACATGCTGCATAACGGATATAGGCGTTTGGTTAATGAATTTTTCAGTACCCAGTTATGGTTAACGGAATGGTCCGGGGCACAATCCCAGGTTGAGTCATACCAAAGACTAAAAAAATGGTTCTTGATGCCGCCTTGCTTAACACAGCATTATAAGGTAAGGATCAAGAGTAAAGTAGAGCAATCCAGGGAAAGGAGTAGTGTCCTCTCCTACACCTCGGTGTAGTAGCTATTGAAAAGGGAGCCTTCGGGTCACCCTCGACTAAAATCACCAACTTTACTTTACTTTACTGCCGTAGATTAAATAAACGGTTCGATTCGAAATTCCGCTTAAGCTCCCGCATATGACACGCATCGGCCGAAAAGTTGTGAATACGCCATTTCTATATATGTATATATATATAAAAACACCGACTGCAGTCTGAACATTACCGCATTATTATATACAGTATCACCCATGAATAAGTGCACACTTAACAATTTTTTAAATAAAAACTAAATTTTATTATGAACCAAAGATACCAGGAATTTATACTTTCTAATGAAGCATTATGCAATCAAAACATTATTCGATATTTACAAAAATTACAGCACTGAAACTGTAACCAAAAATAAAAAGGCGACACTTCTGAAATTGTTAATAAGCTTGACGTATTAAATGGCAGTACAGAAAATAAACTTTGTAAACTTACAATGTGTTGGTCAATGTCCCAAGTTAATATCCAGTTTTCAGCATTTACAGAGAGACACAAGATGGATGCATTTCTGTTGCCAAAATTTCAAATCTAAAATGGCTGACACAGATTCTTCATCTTATGGTAATTTAAAGATTTATTTTTCCCAGAATGCAACGTCAAATAGCTATATATTAACCTTCATGGGTTTTTTAATGCCAAAGTCATACACGTAGAACAGTAAAGGTGCTATTTAACTCATAGCTCTGGGGATAAAGAAGTATTTGTCAGAAATTCAAACTAGTCCCCCGTTATATATATATATATATATATATATATATATATATATATATATATATATATATATATATATTTCCGATCAGAAACTATGGCATATACCAAGAATAATCCAACA
Organism: Sepioteuthis lessoniana; assembly: GCA_963585895.1. Taxonomy (NCBI): domain Eukaryota; kingdom Metazoa; phylum Mollusca; class Cephalopoda; order Myopsida; family Loliginidae; genus Sepioteuthis; species Sepioteuthis lessoniana. Next base: position 73,394,576 of record OY757908.1, read on the forward strand.
CCTCCTACTTTGGCATAAGTGAAATCGCCTTGTTTTCTTTTTAGCTTCTTTTTGACATTTATTTTTGGTTAGGCAAAAGAAATTATATTCCTATATCTAAAGAAAAATAAAATTTAATTACTTGTTTTTTATTCATTTTTTATTTCTACTTTTTTTTAGATTATTATAAAAAAAAGAATAGCATGTAGCCTATTTACGAATAGCTGAGAACCTTGACAGGTGATACCATTTTGGGTCAGAATAAGTCTCAAAGCAATGACGTTTAAAGGTGTTTGTCGAACTCGGGAACCTTCACGGAACTACGTCCTTTATTGAAACCACGGGGGTCGCTTGTTCTGATTCCGTTAACCACAGTCGGGTACGAGTGTTAAGTATTCCTGTATAATTACTCGTTGAACCTGCAGATAATTGTCTCCTTTGAAGCTCAGGGAACCAACGCCTATAACCATTACGCCATGTGTCCTGCTAGACAATTCAGAGTGAATTTTTGGGTATTATAAACTTAATGTTCTTACTTTGGCTAAAATTACTACTATTATGTATGATTTTTTTTACCTGTGCTCATATTCAGATTTTTTTACAATAAAGGACGTAGTTCGAAATTCCGTGAAGGTTCCCGAGTTCGACAAACACCTGAAGAAGGCCGGAGGAAATATTGGCCGAAACCTTGTGGAAATAACAATAAAGAATGAAGAAAATAGTCCGAAAAACCTTAATGATAAAAATCAACAAGCTTCGTCTCAGAAATTTAGACAACTTTTATCGATATTGTTACATATACAGAACTCGACGAATAGAACAACCATATCAAATAAACTTCATATTATCATTACTAGGTTGATTAGATTATTTTTAGACGAGCTAAAGCTCATTAGTTTGGACATGATTATATGGTTTCAAGTATTGTTAATCAACACTAATAATTCAATCTAAATTAATCATTTGTTTGCACACAGTTAAATGGTTTCAAGTATTTGTATTTAACATTAGTAATTCTATTTATCAAGTATTCCCATCAAATGCAAACAACTTGAACACTGCTGTATTGGATTAAGTTGCAACGGGGAGGAGTGGGTACTGGAAGGCGACTTTGTAGTTTTCTTAGCATTCGGTGATCCCTACGGCCGAGGGATCTTCCTACCAGTAGGATTCATAATAACAAAAGCTAAAAAGTTTTCATTTCAAGAAATTTCAGCAACAAAATATCTCTTTAAAAGATTTAACGTCACAACACTTCACATGACAAGACACGTTCCTATATAATAAATAGTATCAGTATCTTTTTTCAGCGTTTCAAAACCTTTCGAATTTGTTTAAAGATGATCTTATGATGAATTGATTGATTGATTTTAGCAGTATGTCAAACTATCTAAGGTTATTCTATGCTAAAAGTTCATAGTTCTAGTTGTGTGTGTGTGTGTGTGTGTGTGTGTGTGGTTGTTTCTTAAGGGATTCTTTGCACACGGTCTAATCGAATACGGATTTTTTAAAAACAGATCTACAGATGGGACCCAAACAGGTAGTATCATTCCGAGTCAGAGTGGGCCAAAGAGTAATGACAATGAAGGGGTCTTCAATCCCCAGATCTCCAGAACTGGCGTGCCATATCCAGGACGTCCTTTTTTGAGGGGTCTAGCCCGCTGCAGGAGATGCAGTCAGCATATTGTTCGCCACGACAACAGCACTACGTATGATGACAAGCGAAATGTTACACAAGAAATAAAACGATTTTAACATCGAATCCAGATTTTTCTTTTACTTGAAACTATTTAACTGTGTGTAAACGAATGATTAATATCAAATAAAATTATAAGTATAATATAGCAATACTTGAAACCATTCAACACTTTGCAAACCATGAATAGTGTGAAACAATTGTTGTGATGGTTAATTGTATTAATTATTTCATTATTTAATTTGGTCAACTAATTAATTGTCACTTAATTAGCTAAAATCTTTCAGTGGAAATGTAAGTCAAATTGGAAAGGTCAAGCGCATGCACCAACGAACGCGATACGAGACACCTGTCATCTCTTGACATGAAGGCCAAAAGTAAATAAAATAGATTCATGTCATGTCATAAGTTTGATTGAGGTAAAATGAAAACATGGTTAAAGTTGGGGACACGTGTGATGATCATGATGAGATGACGCAATAACTTAGTGAGATGACACCACTCTCATGATTTACTGATTTTAGGATATTTAAAAATTTGCAAATTTTGAAAGTTGACGAATTGAGGCATTAGTCGTTTGGGAGTCGGTTGTCAGTTGAGTTGAGATTCTCAGGGCTTTTAACCGGGTAAAAGCAAATGATTAATATTAGATAGGATTATTAGTGTTAGATAGCAATAATTGAAACTATCTAAATATTTACAAAAAAAGATAGCAATACTTGAAACTATTTAACTGTAAGAATATTGTTGTCACAGCAACAATTGTAACCATATCGTCGTCACTGATACCAGCGCCAAATGTAATACCATAATGCGCGACAACATTTGTGGTACCAAATGTAACACCATTGTGGTCACGGTACTTATACTTTGGTCTTATCCCGGTAACGGTGCCAAATGTCATACTATGCTTGTCACAGTACTTTATTATGGCCTTAGTTCCGTGACTACCACATGCGTTTACAGGTAGTTTGTACATCAGTTGCCTCTGTGCCCACGTTGCGTTTGAAAGATCCACATATTGGGGATAACACAATCTATCCAGAAGTTCTGACGGTCGGGGTGATTCGTTGGAACAAGATGCCTGGATACTGGCAACTCAAAGACGAGAAAGATTCTCCGTCAACAACTAGCAATAATTTATTGGAACGTGTTGGTGTAACAATAATAAGTCCAATATCTTTATAGAAATTGTCGCTTTGTTATCCAGATATGCAGTTCAATGTTATGCAGATATAACGAAGTACATCGGGAGGATTAATAATTCATCGAAAATTTGTTACTAAAAAAATCAAAATTAAAAAAAACCCTGTTCTAAATGAAAATGTGGTCGGTGGGCTGATACACCGTCAAATTTAGTAATTGAGAGTCATATGATACATGGGTAGTGAATGAGTGCATCCGTCCTTGGAAATTAAGGTTAAATCTGATGTATAGGAATGATTAAAAGTATAAACGGAAAACTTCGTCATATCTAAAGTTGTAGGTTAAAATTGTAATTTTAAACAAAACCATTTGGTTCATTTTTCTTTGAACACTGTTGGGTTTGACAGTTTTAGCAAAACACGTAGTTTGATTCTCTGAAGTTAAAAATATATATGATTGTATCGTTTCTTGTAAACAATTATAGATTGACGCGTTGTTGAAAGCGGTGTGTGATTTAAGAGTTAAATACTCAAAAATAAAAACGACGCAGTTATAACTTTTGGAAGTTATCAAAGCCCATTGTTGACCTTGCACTTGTGAGTGTCAAGATGGAAGAAAAATAAAAGGGTGGGGTAGATATAATGGAATATTGAGTAATCATGAAATTTTGTCGGCAATTTTTTTTATTTAAGCAAAGGCTTGTTTGTCCCAGAGCGAGTTTGTCTGCAGATTTTGAAGACTGCGTTTCGAATCCATAGTCGTTGTTTTTGGCACCAACGTTCCTCAGCCCTCATCCACCACACCCACTTCAACTTACCAGCATTTCATAACCAACAACACTACTTCTTATACACCCGCTTCCACATTGCATATTTAACGATTATATACCTGCTATTGTAAATAAACCTGCATTTTAAAGTTTATTTGTGAGTTGAGATTCTTATTCTTCAACTATATCAGACAAGTTTACCACGGCACATCATCATTGATCTTATCATTGGTGGTGTAAAACACAACGACCAATGGGGCAGGAACAAAGACAATAAGACGATCAGAACGATAATCCATATACCCTTTGTACCGGCAAACCAACGGCTAGATTATCATCGGCAGCAACTCGCTGGGACGGAGAGAGAAACAGTGAGAACCAGAGTTTTGTCAGAGTGGGGCAGCTTTGGGCAGCCGAATAAGAGAAGACCAAGCCAGTTTGAACATCAGTCAATCAGAAAAGAGTCCTGATTGACGTATCGAATATATCAGTGATCGATCTAAGATACACGACCGGGGAACGTGTATACAGATATCGAAGCACAAGAGAGAGAGAGAGAGAGAGAGAGAGAGAGAGAGAGAGAGAGCTTGTAAGGGTCTAGAAACAGAGACACAAAGAGACACCTCACCCGACCTAACTGACGTCTTCTCCAACAGTCTCCAACTGAACACTTTTTCCAATTCGATAATTTTTGTATATCTAAATTCTTGATATCATTTGTGTAATGTCATCTCACTAAGTTATTGTATCAACGCTCACTTGTCTCCAATTTTCACCATGTTTTCATTTCCTCAATCAAACTTATGACAAGACATGAATATATTTTGTTTACATTTGGTCTGCCTGTATAGAGATGACAGGTGTTCCTTATCCTCGTGGCCCGACCAAACTAGATTATGAATTAATACATTCAACCATCACAGTAATTAGTTCATATAACGGTGCAAACAAAGGGTTAATATTAAATAGAACTATTAGCTTTAGATAGCTATACTTAAAAACCTTTAACTGTGCAAACGAATGATTGATATTAAATAGAATTGTTAGTATCTGATAACAATACTTGAAACTATTTAACTGTGTGCAAACCAAAGATTGGTGTTAAATTGAATTATTAGTGTTGGATAGCAATATATGAAGACATTGAACTATATGTATGAATAATGTTGGACAAAAACCATTTGTGTCAGATAGCAATACTTGAAACAATATAGTGTCCTGTGTATAACATTAAACTGAATCTGATAGTGAGGCTCGACTCTTAGAGTCTAAGGAATGTGTAGCACCACTTCATTATCATTACTCTCAGGTCCACTCTGACCTGGAGGGGTTGTAAATGAAAGGGTCTCATCTATAGGTCAAATGGAACTGTTCAATCTTTTACTATGGGTTATTGATATTAAATAGAATAATAAGTGTTTGATAGTCATACTTAAAACCATTTTGTTGTGTGCAAATGAATGATTAATATCAAATAGAATGATTAATATTAGATAGCAATACTTGAAACCATTTAACTGTTTGCAAACAAATGATTAATATAAAATAGAATTATTATAATTAGACAGCAATACTAAAAACAATAAAAAAAAATAGCAATACTTGAAGCTATTTAACAGGGTACGAACGAATGATTAATATTAAATAGGATTATTAGTGTTAAATAGCAATACTTGAAACCATTTAATCGTTAGCAAACAATAAATAGCAATACTTGAAACCATTTAATTATTAGCAAACAATAAATAGCAAAACTTATAACCATTTAACTGTGTGGAAACAAATGGTTCAAATGGTTAATATCAAATAGAATCATAATTATTTGATAGTCATATTTAAAACCATTTTACCGCATGAAAACAAATGATTAATATTAAAAAGGTTTATTTGTGTTAAATAGTAATACTTGAGAAACCATTTAAATATGTACAAAGAAAGGAGCTGTAATGTGTAATATGTACAAATATGTAATATGTAATATCTAATAGGTAATATGTACAAATATGTAATATGTACAAAGAGAGGAGCTGTCACTTGCTTAAAGGTAAAGACTATTCCCTTACAAATCATACATGTATAAATAGGTTGTGCCATTAAATGACTTACCAGGGTTGATGTGCCATTAAACACAACCAATGCTCCTGGTTTTCAATTAAAATTTTTAATATCTTTAGATGTCCTTTAGATAAAAAGTATGGTCGATAAAATAATATAGTATCTTTTTATTGGAATTGAGTGACATCATCCTTTAACAAAAAACAAAAGAAAAAGAAAACAAAGCAAAAACAAACAAACAAAAAACTACGCAGCGTTATCATATGCAATTGTTTTTTAATCTCAAATGCTCTTAAAACTCGTAAGTGAGCATTTTAAAATATCATGCTGGAGTATGTAGAACGATTAGTGTCCTTGGGTTCAAATAATGAAATAGTCCAAGTAGCAAGTTTAATTTTTGAAGTCCCTTCAAATGTATTGGGTTATAACTGAAGTGTTTGAACAATTCAAATCCATACTGCTTTATTCATATTGATAACTTGATAATTTGATAACGGCATTACGTCACATTGAAAATAAATAAGCCAATAGATTTCTGGATGTGTTTTATTCTTTTATTTTTATTTCTCTCTCTCTCTCTCTCTCTCTATATATATATATATATATCTCATATCAATGTCAATCGACTCCCAAGGATAAACACTATATTTTTATCGATTACCTTATCTATATATAAAGAGTCGCACCGGTTTTGTTATGTATGTGTCGACTTATAACTCAGAAAAGAGAAGTCATTGAGCATTCAAATCGCGCATACACTTTAATATGTTTATTATAAGGAAAAGTACAAAGTTTAGTTTTTGATTTTTACAGATGAAATGCTATAATTCAATAATTAAGAATAAACTGATTCGTAGAAATCTTCACATTTTTTCATAAGTACAAAAAGCACGTACAACTCTCCTGTGCTTCTTAAGTTTGCCTTATTCAAATATCTTACGAATTCTATCGGCGAAATTTGAATTTAATACTTTTTCGGAAATTTTTCTTTTGTAATTAAGTATTAACTTAAAAAAAATAATTTTTTTGAAGAACTAAAAAAGAATCATGAAAATGTTTCAAAACAAAAGGTACTTTTTTAAAATACTACTTAATATGGAGATAAAAAGAAATTGTATGATAAAAAAAAATCCATTTTAAATTCTTGGCTACTTTTTAGTATAAAGACCTATTTCTATTTCTTAGCTTCTTTTTATAATAAGAAACGCCCACTTATAAATCGGATCAGAATCACGAAAATAAAACCTTTTGTACAAATCAGTTAAAAAAAAATCAGGATCCAAAATTAAATAAATGGTTTCTGGAATCTGATTAGGCAGGATAGTCACGTGCTATGCTTTCGTTTACGATCGCGCGGTTGAACTCCAAATGAAGCTGACGCTGGAATGCCTTCCCGCGCAATTTAGGCTATATTTTCTAAAATAATATTTTAAGTGTAAAATAAAACAAACATTCCTAAAATAAAAGAACATTGTTATACGAGGATTCATAAATTCTTTTATCGTTAAATTTTCAGAGGGTAAATACAAATTTGAATTACAACTATGTTGGTTTTTCGAAAATTATCTAAAATCATTCTGTAACTGATCACTATAAAGATATTTTAAACTTTTCATCAGTTTTGGATTATATATTTTTATATATAATTTTAAATGTAAACAAAAAAAAAAAAAAGAATAAAAAGAAAAAAAAAGGAATAAAATAAAAGAATACTTTTCATTTGAATTAATAGGCTAAGTCTTTCAACAACAAATGAGTAGACATTTTTAATTCTTTGTTGACTTATCTCTTCCCCCTTTCTATCTCACTCACTGGTGTTCCTAAATTCCAATCATGAACTGGTTACATCTACAAGAATTTTATATGGAAATGAAAATTTCAAATGTTTGTATCAATAAATATAAATTGACTGACATGAACTAAATGATAATTTAAGGGGATAATAATCGTTTTTATGTACGGACCCAGATCATTGTCAATCGACTTCTGAGGACAAACTTTATATTTTATAAATAAGTAAAAGTAAAGTCGAGAGTGACCCGAAGGCTCTCTTTTCAATAGCTACTACACCAAGTATTACTCCACTTTACCCTTGATCCATACCTTATAATGCTGAGTGTTAAGCAAGGAGGCATCAAGTACCATTTTTGAGTCTTTGGTATGATACGACCTGGAATTGAACCCAGGTCTTCTGGGCCATTGGCGAACGCTCTAAACATCATGTTAATGTCTGGTATTTTATTTTTCTTGGGTTTTTTTTTACCATATTTACTTGTAATTCATGTACTTATGAATTACAAGTAAAAAGGGTAAAAAAAAAAAAACAAGAAAAATTTTAAAACAAGAAATAAAGAAATTTTGGTGAAAATATCAAACCAAAAGAAAAGCAAAAAAAAAAAAAAAATTAATATAATTTTCTGAAGCCAAAATGTTCAATAATTAACAATTTACAAATAAACCATTAGTTATTTTTGATGGAAGGGAAAGATTCGATTCTGAGGTGCTATTTTCCGATTCCTGTAGTACGTTTGCAACATACAAAGTGGATTTTTCAACATTTCTGGTTTCAGGTATTTCAGGAATTGTCCAAGTCCAATATTTATCGAATAAAATGTACACCAATCGCTTTAGCTTGCCAAATCTAACATGATCGACGAAAACTAGCAAGCTGATGATAAGCAAAATGAGGGCAAAAATCAAAATCGCTTCCAGCATAGGTGTTTGGCTATAGCTGAAACGCAACAAGATGAAAACAAAAATGCAGCCTGGAATCAAGATGGCGGTCGCGACAAAGAGGTTTCCCGCGCTAGTGTGTAAATCAATGTTGACGCTCAGTGGCCGATAGGCGAAATAAATATTGTACCTATCGACAGCATGTTTAGCGATCAGAAAGATGACCCCAGCCAATGTAATCAGTGGGCAAGGTACGCTATAAGCGAGAATAACCGCCGTGATACAAAATAACCAAGCATATTGAAATCCGAAATGGAAATCAGAGACTTTAACTTCCCTCACAGTGCTTCGTTCAGCAGGTGAGCGTGTGAGCATAATTCGAATACCGTAGGAGAAAAGTTCAGATAGACGCAGTAGTTCGACAGCCGTCCCAATGAAAGCTGATGTTACGACGTAGTTGACAAAAAACACGATATTGTCCGAGGCAAAAATGCACTGGGTGTGTTCGATAAACCTTCTCTGGAAAATGCCGTGGATGCTAGTGAGACCCAAAGATGGGAGCACAATGACCGTTTCAATAAGGAGTAAGAACGTTTTTATCATATCGCTTTGGTACTCAGAGCAACGTGTCCAGTGACCAATAGACCGATTCGCAGAATGAACTAGCATAGGTAAGAAGGAAGACATTGACAACAGGAGCACTGAAGGCAGGAACTCACCAAATACTGAACTAATTTTTATATGAAAAAGACGTTCAAGTTTTCCCAAAAATATAGCTGGCGTAGTGAAAAAGAAGCTGAACACGGAAATTGACACATTTAAAAAGTTGGCTTTTAGGAACCACTTATAGCCAGAACGGTTGAGGTTTTCCCAGATAACGTTGTTAACTGACGGCGCAAACTGAACTCCCCAACTTGAAGTTTTTGTAATAATCTCTGGACCTGTAATTTTAGGAGCTGTATTTTCAGAATCTGTATTTTCAGAATCTGTATTTTTAGAATCCGTATTTTTAAGAGATATATTTTCAGGATCTGTATTTTCAGGATCTGTATTTTCAGGATCTGTATTTGAAACGTTATTGTTTCTATTCCGATTTCTGTACTTATGATAGATATCACGGCCAACACTATGCGCTGTGCCTAAATATTCACGGTTTTCGACCAAATTTCTGTATAAATTTCTCCAGTTATAGCGATAATCATTGCAAACACGCTCGGCCGTGTCAGAGTCAATCAGTGTCACAAAAACAATGCCAAGAGGCTTGCTACGAATACGAGTTTTTTCCTCTTCAATGTCGAGTCGCAGTTTTTCTTCCAACTCAGTATAAAACTTCACAGCATTCACTTTATGACAACCACAAGCTTCACAAAAGCAACAACTGCAAAACCAACTACAGGGATAAGGATAGATATTGAGGTCTTTGTTCTCATCCTGATTTTTTAACAGATATTCGCGTTCTAAATTCAGTCTTGCTTTAGTAGCTAGTTTTCGTTTAGCATCCATCTTTGTCAAAGCGGCCACGTTGTAGGTTAATTGTATATCAACGATAGACTCCTTAGAGTATCTGTTCGTGAAATACTCTCTTATGGACTCTTCGTTTGGATTTTTAATGTTTGATATCATTAACGTTTTTGAAGCCATTCCGTTTTGTTCGTACTCGCCGGCTTGTTCCATTTTTGTTTGAATTGATTTAAGACAATAAGAGAAACGCTGCATGAAAACTACAGCCAATAGAAAGTAGAGGAAAGCCATAACACTGTGCATCCACAAGTACTGCGTGTTGGAATTGGCGATGGTCAATGAACCAAATTCGCTGAGCGAAGAGAAATAATTCCCGTTAAGGTTAATTGGTACAATGATTATCAGAGAGAGAAGACTAATCAAGCTGACGTAGACGATTAGGTATCGCTGAAATAGAAAGTAAATGTAGGTATCACGGCCACATCGTTGAACTATTTTAGCATCTGTCAACCTGAAGAACGTGCAGATCCACAAACAGTTATCGGCCCATTTCAGTTTCGATACTGTTTCACTACCGGTCACGTTTTGCTCTAATGAATCATTTCTTTCTGGATCATCGTTTCGACTGATTAGCGCAATACGGCCGTAATCCCAGGCGACCTTTCGCAGTATGGTGAAGCATATTAGGAGCAAAAAGCAAACAATGATGTTGAGGACTAAGTTATTCGGGATCCCTTGGTAGATGTCGATGCCCGGAATCGTCTGGGAAGAATTTTGACGTACTGAGCAAGTCACTTTATCTCTAGAAAGAGATAGGTTGAAAAAAGACGGTATATGAGTAAT
>OY757908.1:73410197-73462697 GCA_963585895.1 Sepioteuthis lessoniana
CCAATTTCGTGCGGCACCCATAGAGCGCAAATTCGTCTCGCCGCTGCGAGCCCCAAAAGTCGACAACCTCCGTCCGGCGTCTAATTTCAACTCCCCAACTTTCTTCAACTTTTCCATAAACCTCTGCGCGGTTCCGGTGCGTGGCGTCATTCACACTCCGTCACCCGTTTCGTCTCGGACTATTGTGACATCTCACAGTGACACGTCCGCCCGCGCGCGTGTTAACACCTACGTCAAGTTTACACCTAACTAACCCATGTGCTGAGCCGAAAGGTTCTCAGCCTAACTAAACCCAAAGGTATTAACCGAAATCCCTCAGCCATTACGTTACACTAAACTTTAAACCATATTTCGTTGGTTCAGTAGTAACGAATTGTTTACTAAATATTTTATTTTCTTTTTTCAATATGACAATTTTCATCTTAAAGTTCAACAAAAGACATCTATATAAATAAAAATGTAAATGTGTGTTACTAACCGATAATCTCCAGTTTTATAGTACTAATTGGTTTAAAATTTTCAGAGAGTATTTTATTCGAATTCAGAAGTGTTTTTATATACTTACTAGCTGTACCTGGTCACGCGTTGCTGTGGCTCAGTTTGTTTAAATGGAAAAAAAAGAAAATGCATGTTTCTAATATGTTTAATTTTCCAATACTTGGATAATCTATATAAATAAAAATGTAAATGTTTGTTACTAACCGATAATCTCCAGTTTTATACATTGGTTAAACATTTTCTGAGAGTATTTTATATACTAATCTAAAAATATTACAATTATTAAAAATATATTTTTAATAAGGCGTTTTTTTCCGAGAAACACCGTACGCGAATTATGAAGGTAAATATTACTTCCTTCCAAAAATTTTACACGTGGTTCTTTTTTTCTGTTTAATCACGTTTCTTTCTTTTTTGGTTAACTTAAACAGAGACACTAAACATTAAACCATATTTCTTTGGTTCAGTAATAAGTAAATTTTTTAAAAATTCTAACGAATTGTTTCCAAAATTTCCTTTTCTTTTGTTTAACTTCAACGAAAGACATCCATTAAAAAGTTTTTTTCTTAAAACATATTTCGTCAGTTCAGTAGTAACGATTTATTTACTAAATATTTTCTTTTCTTTTCTGTTGGTTAACTTCATCGAAAGACATTCCTTAAAAAGTTTTCTTTCGTTAATAAATAAACCATATTTCGTTGGTCCAGTTGTAATTAAATTTCTTTTTATTCTAAAAACCTATTCTTAAATTTTTTCTTCATTATTGATATCCCATTTATTGTGTTGTTTAATAAATATCTTATCATGTTGCGAAATATTAACCAGTCCAAGCTTAGTAATGGCACACGTCTTTCAGTAAAAAAATTAATGACCAACATCATAGAAACAAACAATTTGACAGGGCCTTTCAAAGGGGAAGATGTCCTCATAACGATAATTCCTATGATTCCAACAGATATGTCATTTCAATTTAAGAGATTGCAATTCCCAATTCGATTGGCATTTGCAATTACGATCAAAAAAGCACAGGGACAATGTTTAGAATTGTGCGGCTTATATTTACATACTGATTGTTTCTCACATGGGCAATTATATGTTGCCTGTTCCAGAGTTGGCAATCCAGACAATCTCTTTATCTACGCAGAAAATGGAACTACCAAAAATATTGCGTATCCACAAGTATTGGAAAATTAAATATATTAGAAATATGCATTTTCTTCTTTTTTTCCCCATTTAAACAAACTGAGCCACAGCAACGCGTGGCCGGGTACAGCTAGTATATATATACATATATATATATGTACCTACATATATACTTATATATATATATACATATATATATATATATACACACATATATATATATACATTTTTTTTTCATCATACAACATGTGAAAGGACGTGCGATAACCCGAACTCATCAGCAGCCAACCAGAGTGATAACACAGTTTCGGTAGCTCAAGGCGGTACTGCAGGTGAAGGCATGTTTGGTTCTGAAACAGAGTCAGATTGAAGGAAAGGGAAATCTGAAAAGGTGAATAAATTACTAAAATATATTGCAACTGATAACCAGATTGAACCCTCTAATCTATACATGAGCATAGACAGTGGTAAACTCAGGATCCCGATAAAGAACCACAAAAAAAACCGAAAGAGAAGCAATATCTGTGAGGGAAATGTGACAGGAGAAATAAATTCATAACAAACAAGAAAAATGTGCAACAATACTAAAGAACAGAAAACACACAACGGAATGAAAAGAGAAAGAACAGTACACCGACTGCATCACTGCAGAGGGGTAAGACTTCACCAACGAGTGTCCTAGATGTGACACCAAACAATCTGATGATGGGGCTCCAATAATGCTGGAGCTTTTGGGAATGTGGAGTTCCCCTTTACTGCCATTGCTCCCAGGTTCACTCGGGCCTGGAGTGGTAGCCCCTGATAGGGTCTTATCTATGGGTCAAATAGAACTGTGTTCTTATGCTAAACTGAATTGCTTGAGATAGAATTGTTTTTACATTTAACTGTGAGTAAACAAAAAACTGTACTTATGCTAAACTGAATTATTTGAAATAGAACTGTTTGACCATTTAAGTGTGTGTAAACAAATGACTTATGTTTAAATGAATTGTTAGTGATATTCGTTGGAAATGGACACGGCGACACGAATTCAAACCCTGGATCAGGCTGATTGCATTTCACATAGACTAATACCCTTGGGAAAGGTATGAATCCAATTATTCTCTCTCCAGCAATGGGTAAATAGTAGAACAGACTGGGTTCTTTAGCCTTGGTGAGGCATCTAGTCTAGGAGAAGGAAAACTCTGAATTCAAACCTGTTAAACTCTGCTTAAAAATTGACCTTGTGTCATATCCTACCCGAGTGGAGGGGTTGGTAAATATGGTTAGTGATACACAGAAATACTAGGAACCGTTTAACTTTGTTAACTTATACTAAATTGAATTGTTTGAAATAACTCACAAAGGTTGATATGCCATTAAACAAAGAAATCAAACCATATATCTTAATGGAAAAAACAAACCTCTTAAGGAACAACTACATAAAAAATGTAAATATAAACATACAAGAGACACTATTGGCAAAGCATTAGGTTGAAAATAAACCTTGATGAGTTGAAATACCATTAAAATTAATCTATCACTCAATCAACCAATGTTTAAACACCGATTTCAATTGCATCGTAAAAATGATTAAATAAAAAAAAGTTAGAATGTAAAAAGTTGCTTACCTTATTTCATATGGTCGACTCTTTCTTTTGCTTCACTTGTAATTTACTAAGCTTTTTGCTTAGATGTGGTATAAGGCAGCATGAATGGGGCGCCTAACAAGATTCGAACCCTCCTCGTAAAGGTTTACTAGTCTAGCTTGCTAATCCTTACACAACCCAAGGCGCTCGACAGCAAACTAAGGTTGCTTGACAATCTACCAAACTAGTTATTCGATAGATAAAAAAGAAGAAGAAAAAACGAAAGATAAAAAGAAAGAGTGTTTCTCGGAAAAATCCTCAATAATTCTTATCATTTACTATGTACAAAGGTCATCCAATAAATAAGGTGAATTTTACCGAAGGGGTGAGCAATAGGCAGCAACGTTTACTGTTGCACTTTTTTTCAAGGAAATCATTAATCATGGGTCCCTTCATATCCCTCAGGACTTTCCTTACTTAAGAACTTTTTCCTTACTCAAGTAACAGTGTGTTTTCACTCTATCAACTGTCTTTTCGACTCATGCTTCAAGTGGAATATCCATGTTTAACCCATTTGTAAAGATTTTTTGACTAAAACATTCTACTCTGTACACATGGAACGTTATTCTGTAAATTTCATATGGCTTGCACTTGTCAGTCACCAAACAGACCTCTGTTCAAGTTTTGAGCATTTTCTTTGATTTGCTGCCATTTTGAATTGCTTCAAAACATTTTTTTCGAGATAAAAATGATTTTTGCTATAAACCAATTCCAAACAATGTAGTTTACCTTTATGGAAAAAAGTTAAATAAAAAAAAAATGTTTTTTCTCACACCCAACCACCCCCGAAATTCCCTTTACTTAAATTTCCCCTCGTACAAAAATGTACCCCTGCTAAAGCACTGTTTTTTAATCCCCACCCGCACCAAATTGGCTTATTATCGGATTTTATGAATATCTTCAGTATTTCAAGCAATAAACAATTAAGTTTCTTTTAAAAGACATTTTTTCTCAAAATTCTTAAGCCAACATCTTTTTATTGCTTTGTTGTCATGCTCCACCCCATCTCAATCACTTTGTTAATCAAGGTGGAGGGAAATGATTGTTAGATGTTTGAAAAGCTAATTCCATGGAGGGTTAGATTTTGTTTACATCGTTTATATCTGTTTACTTTGTTCGTATGGGTGTCTTATTTCTGAAGTCCCCAAAACAGTAAAATATTGCTCTTTGGCACATTCTAAAATATTTTTTTCGTTTTCGTAGCTTAGTCTTGTAAAGTGCTGGGGTTATAGAAGATTTGGTCGGTTATTTATTTAGTATAGCTTGTTTAGTTGATAGTAGTCAGTTTTTGGTTTAGATATATGACTCCATTGGTTTTCTTCTTACCCAAGTTATTTCAAAAGCTTTTTCTGTATCTGTAGAAGCCTGCAAAAGAATTTTTTAAGGAAGGAAGGAAGGAAGAAAAGAGAACAATATACAATTTAGATTTTAACTTTATTTCTGGGTTCAAAACCATTTTGTAGCTGAGGAGATTCTTCCTGAATTTAAACGTCAGGGGCTTCTGGGAATTTTTGAATTTATTCTATTTTATAACAAGAGAGCAGATGATATTACCATTTTGGGCATAAATGGTGACTGACGTAGTATCGTTCTGTTGCCTCTTGTTATTTTTATAAAAACGGAAACAAATAATGAACGTGCAGATACTGATGGCTTTCAATCTAGTAGTTTAATGACTGCTTGAGAGGAAGTTTTCCTTATGCGGCGAGTTGAATAGAATGGGCAATCATTTGTAAATGGCTATGCGGGAGTTTAGTGCTTAGCCAGAAGCTTTGGGTCCACATGGTTTAAGAGGGAGAAATAATTGACCAGGAAATGGTCTCCTAAGGTATGTAGAGGAACAAATGTTGAAGTGTTCTCTCTCAAGATGGATAGTCCCTGTTTGCTGTTGGAATTGTCCCGAGTTGGAGAGAGAAATGTTATCTCTCGTATCGGCTGGTCTTACCTATCTGCTAGCCATGCGGAATGAGAAAAGAAAAGAGAGATCGCACGTGTTTAGCGCTGCCTTTTATGGTGCCCGGTGAGGTGTGCCCGGGCAGAATGGCATGGGTCGTTCTAATTGGATGAAATGTATAATTTCAAAATTCCAATGGCAAAACAATTCTCGCACTAAATAATGGTTTGCAATTCTTTCTGCAACAATTTTATTCATCTTATTTTTCTTTTTCTAATCACTGCAAAGGACGTGGTTGGTAAGAGAAGAAAGAACACGTTATTTGTTTTAGAGAGTTAAAATTGACGTCGTGAAATTAAGCTTTCTTCCACTCACAGCTGGGATTTTGTTAATCCATGTAAAAATACGGTTAATCTATGTAAAAATACTGCATAAATAAATTTGACTGATTGAATAAAACGTATCTTATCTGAATAATACTTTTTGGACTGGTTGCCAAGCCAGTATAAAAGAATCCTGTCTGCTTTGCCATTCATCCAGAGCTAGGAGGAGAACAGATTAATTTATACTTTTCCACTGGATTTTTACCCCTTCAACGTACCACTGGTTAGTGGAATAATATATGTATAACTCGGACTATTGGGTCACGTTACTTTGTACTGCTACCTGCATGTATATCGTGTATACTGAATATTAAATGCTCCTGTATGTGTAATTGAGTTTAATTTGTCTTTCCTTCTGTTTTGTTCAGTATTAATATATCACGGATACACTAATGCTGAGATTGGTTCTTAGTAAGTGAGACCTGATTAAATATCTTTCAAGCATTCAAATAGAGGCAAATAGTTAACTAGTTTCGGTTAAAAGAAAAACATACTCGAAACAGTAAACAAGAATATGTACCCGTACATAAATTCGAATATTTATATCTAAAAGGAGAAAGGTCAACTAATCCACTTTGGCCAAAACAAAATATAATAAATTTTTTGGTGACCCCAAAATGATTCGAAATTTATTGGAACGGCATTGTGTCCATTTTGTAACGTAAACCTGGTGCCCGGCAATAGGCCCGAAAACAAAGTGTCACTCACGATAACTCTAGTGGTAGGTGCAAGAACCAGCCTCACATGAAAGTTGGGGGTTTTTGAAAATGAACAGGCAGTTAGTTAGGTACTGGCAGAGCAACAAGTAACGACATAAATTTCGGAGCCCGCAAAATCGCCCTTTCATTGGGAACGGGCTACAATTTTTCAAACGACTTGAGAATACCGCTTCACTTCTTCCTGTTTTTGACACCGGTCAAGAAGGCTGGTGCCACGTCAATGATACTGAGTGGTATTTTTCTGTGACCCCTTGCCTGACTTTCCTTTTCCTGATATGAATTCCTCATCTCGTCTTTGTCCCCGTCAACTTTCTTCGAGACCTTTTCAACGCCGTAATTCCTTTAATGAACAAATTCCAAACTAACAAACTAGAACAAACAGCTCTGTCGGCTGGGGCTGTAGAATACACCAGCTGTATCGCTGGAGAGGGGTAATACTCCCATCCATAACGAATATTCTAGATATGTCACCAAACAATCTGATTGTAAGATTCAAGTAATGCTGGAGCTTTGGAAAATGCGAAGTACCTCTTCCTTGCCATCGCTCCCAGGACCACCCTGGCCCGGAGTAGTAACATCTGATAGGGTCGTTTGTATGGGTCAAATAGGACTGTTTGACATTTAAACTCTGTACAAACAAATGACTTATGCTAAATTGAATTGTTAGAAATAGAACCGTTTGATCATTTAACTATGTTTAAACAAATGACTGATATCTAATTGAATTGTTAGGGTGCAAAAGAATGAGCTTAGGCTCGTTTAACACGTTATCGACAAAATGAATTCACAAATCACATTTATTATGTATGTATAAAGAGGAATTGGCACTAAAAAACCTATAATGATTGATATGCCATTAAACCAAACCAAAGCATAACGAAGTACAAACAAACACAAGTCGCGGGGAAGAACAGATCCATATGAATTTATTATTTTAACAAATATCCTCAACCAGTATGACTAACAAACTCACAAAATGATTTTGAAAAACTGTATCGGCACAGACATGGCCTGGAAACAGAATTTATGTACTTTATGACCTAAACATTTCAAAATCTATTTGTGCGTGTTCCTGCGAATATTAAAATGACCTTGTGTCAAATGTGGCCTTGTGAGAGATCGGATAAACCCTTCTTACTGTCTTTGAAGATTATTTTGTGACCCTCAGGCTGAACAGGTTGGGGTCCCCTGCTTTAAATCATGCATGTAGAAAAGGTGGATAATAGGTTTTAAGATAGATTTTGTAACCAAAGGTAGTTTTCTAAAGTTCGTTTGACAGAAGTATAAAATATAAAAGAAATAAAGAGATAATGAATCACCTCGGAAATTGAACTAACTTTATTTCACCTGATAACTTTAAATTCTAAGACTAGGACAGATAAAGTTTTGTACCTCACGGTGTTGTGCTAAGATTACAGTGTGCTGTAGTGCAGTTTTCTAAAAAGATCATTTTAAACGTGAGCAGTTGGTTCTTGCAGCCATTTTTTTCTAGTCTTCTTATTCCTTCCTCGATTACAAACTATATTATTTCAAAATTAATGATATGGAAGTCTGATAATTCTGATAGAATAAAATAGGAATTCTTCAAGGTTGCAGTCGTGTCAATGCTGTTGTATGATTGCACTACTTTTTTGGTGAAAAAGCTTGGTGGGAAAACAGGTATGATTCATGCTGTTTTGAACAAATCTAGGAAGCAGCACCTCACAAAACAGCAACTGTACGGCTTCTTACCTCCTATCTCACAAACCATCCAAACAAGACATGTCGAGCACTGCTTGAGAACTAAGGGTGATAAACTCTCAACTCTCCTTCACATAGTTGCTTGGTGACCGGTAAAAACCAACAATTTATCAGCTATATGCGGACACTGGCTGGCGTCTTGCGGACTTGCCAAGAACAATGACCAATTAGGACGGAATGGGAGAGAGAGAAAGAGAGAAAGAGAAAGAGAGAGTGGGGGTATAGAGAGAGTCAAGAGAATTCATGCTATTAGCACGAGTTGATGATGAGGATGGTGATGATGATGGACAGCTCGTTCCACGAGATCTGTTGGCAAGCATCTTTAACTTTTAGTACCAAAAAGGTGCCAAAAGTTAAACTTTCTGTGGGAGTGGAATTATGAGATGATCGATAGGGACGTATATATATATATAGATAGAGAGAGAGAGAGAGGAAGAGAGAGAGAGAGAGAGAGAGAGAGAGAGAGAGAGAGACGGACTCCATGTTGTTGGCACGCCTTGATTGTTGTTGTTGATGATGATAAAAATTCTTTATAATAGGTGATATTCTTAAAATTTCGAGTGATTTTATTGTCCTTGCGTGAGAGACACTATCTAATGAATTGCGATGGTCTGTTCATACTGTGCTAAGATTGCAATGTTCAGTGCTGCAGTTGTCTCAAAAATCATACGAATGAGTTTTTGTTGCAACCTTTTTAACACAAGGAGTAGAATATTTTTCTGGTCAAAAAAGTGTTAAATTTGGTTTGGTTTGGTTTGGTTTCTTTGTTCAAGTTCATATTATCCTTCGTGGGTTATTTAATGCGAAAGTCATCTTTGTAGATGAACAGTAATTGTACTATTTAACTCATAGCTGTGGTGAGATGAGGGAATAAACATCTTTCCTACAGGTATTCCTATTTACCAACCCCTCCGCTCGGGTAGGATATGACACAAGGTCAATTTTTAAGCGGAGTTTAGCAGGTTTGACTTCAGAGTTTTCCTTCTCCTAGACTAGTTGCCTCACCAAGGATGAAGAACCCTGTCCGTCCTACTATTTACCCATAGCTGGAGGGAGAATAATTGAATTCATACCTTTCCCAAGGGTATTAGTGCTATGTGAAATGCAAGCAGTCTCGTCCAGGATTCGAACTCGTGTCGCCGAGTCCATGTCCTACGACGATAACAATTACACCACGGGCACCTCTTTCCGACAGGTATTAGTCAGAAATGCAGCTGCACAAGTGGAGCTCGAAGTCGCTTTCTACTTTTAAATTTGTATGGTCAACATAAATATTATCGCTATTTTATTTAGTCAACAAAATTGGACATTAGTAATAATAGTGATATTACAAAAAATATGAAGACAAAAATAAAATAAAAGAGGGATCATAGTTTAAAATTCAAATTAGTTTATTATGACAAAAGGAATGTCACTCCTGTTAGCTGCATATGTATCCCAATGCAAATAAGATAAGTAACTCATAAATACAAAAAAAGAAGTAAAAAATTATTTAAAAAAATCTTTCATCTACTGATAAACTCACAAAACAGGGAAAGAAGTCTCTACTTCTTCCCTCCAGTTAAACAGAGGGTTCACACCCGTATCTTTTCTTGTTTCTTAGAGATCAAGTCCCTAAAAATATGCTTTTTTTCTTTTCTTTTAATATAAAGCAACGCTCTGTCTTTTTTTCTTCTGCGAGACAAAGTCTCTAATAATGTTCTTTTTCTTCTTTTTCTTATTCTCTATCGGTCATCTTCTCTCTCGATAGAGCTAATGGCATCTGAGACCTGTGAAGTTGTTGGAGTCGACTGAAGTCGTTACTTCTTTTTTCTTAGAGGAACAATTCCTCAAAAATATAAATTTGTGAAGTAGAAACCTACTTTTTTCGGTTTCTCTCTTTCTTTTCTTTTCTTTTTAGCTTGTGTTGTGGAACCTACTTTCTTCGGTTTCTTTTTTTCTTTTATCTTCTTTTTAGTTTGTGCTAACTTTGAATTCCCTTCTGGAATTCTGAATGCAATACAAAACCCTTCTGGTGAATTTAAATCCTTTTTATTTCTTTTCTTTTCTTTTTGACTTTCAAGCCATCTTTGAATTCCTTTCTGGAATTCTAAAAGAAACACTAAATCGTTTAAGTGGGCTCAATTCTTTTTACTCAGCTCCATTTGAGATGAGGAGTAAAAAACGCAGCCTAATTCCAAGGCCTACTGTTTTTAACTGACTACGATAGATTCCGGTGGGTAACGCCAGGGGCAACAGCACCCCACTCCAGAGACTCTAGCCAATCATATTAAAGCTCCTCTGTCACACACAGATTTTCACTGAGCACAAATGCTAACCAGCAATAAAAAAAAAAACAATACAAAATAGGCTCAGAATGATCTAAAGTGTTAGCACTCCATCCAATAAACCCATTTACCGATAAAATTTCTACAATATCCTTAAATCCCCTTGTTAGACATCTAATAGGTGTATATTTTTCGTTTGTCTTTTTTTGTTGTTGCAGGAGTGTATATATTTACCCAAACCGCCTCCCAAGATGAACCACAAGGTTAATTTTTAAATTATGTATAGCTGGTTTGAATGCAGAGTTTCTCTTCTTGACTGATTGCTTTCCCAAGGATTAAGAACTTCGTCAGTTCTACTATTCACCCATTGATGGAGGTGAGGAGAAGAAATGAATTTAAACCTTTCCAATGGATATTAGTGCGAAGTAGGAAATGGAGTCGGTGACTCGGGTTCAAATCTTGAACGAAGCTGTTTGCGTTTCACTTTGCGCTAATGCCCTTGGGAAAGGCATAAATACATGTTTTCCCCACATCTATGAGTAAATAGTTGGACAGACTGGGTTCTTTAGCCTTGGTAAGACAACCAGTCTAGGGTAAAGAAAACTTATATAGGAAATATAATAAAATATTATGTTAGAAAGACTAACGAAACTAAATAAGAACGCATATAAAAATTACACTTATTTTCATTTTATTTCGAATGATTTCTGTATAAAATTATCCATAAGATTGCTTTTAATACATTTGAGAATAAAATAATAATTTCAGAAATCAAGAACACCGAGTAATTATCTATTGAACTCGGTTTTGTTAAAACAATTGCAAATTACCATTCTATTATTAAATAGAAATAATTATTTGGAACATATCAGTATTAATATCAGATAGGAAATCATACAACTACGTACCAATTAATTATATTAGATGGGGATGCTATATACTATATAAGTATGTACTCCCGCAAAAAAAAAAAAAAAAAAAAATCTTAAGAAACAACCACACAAAAAATGTAAATATAAACATAAAATGAATGCAATTCCTTAGGTTGATATGCCGTTAAAATTAACCAATTATTTTATATCAATTCATGGGCTAAATAAAAAAAAACTTTCAACCTAAGAAAGGCCACTTGAAAATTGGACTTGTGTTATCTGGGTGTTTTAATTGCTCTGGCTGCCCATGATTACTTTTGAGTAATGTTTCTTGGGTGTTTCAATATCTTTTGACGAGACTCTATATATTGAAAATCTGTGACACTGTGGACTCGAGGTAGTCAAGAAAGACCTGTGAATTTATAAAATCAGTGTTTAAAAATTGGAAACGTGTCGAAATTTTTATAATTAATTGTTTCTGCGAATTGTTCAGCAAAAGTTAAAAAAATTGTGACAATGTCGTTTTGGCAAAGAGGTCGAAAGGGTAGATAAGATAATTTGACAAGTGCAGAGTATAAAGTGAAAATGGCTTGAGCAATTATATTTTTCTTAACGTATTTTTCGCAAGTCGGGGAAAAAAGATATATTTTTCTAAATCTTGGTGTTTTTGTGATTAAAATATCACATGATAAAAAGTGGTCACCCCACTAAAGAGGATTGGGGTAAGGTAAAATATCGAATAAGTTTTTGTGCAGGGGGGGGCGTGACAAATCTCCGATCTCTAATTTGGTAAGAATTGTTTCGTCATTGACGAGAATTGTTGAGTTCTATGCTGACCCACACCTACCACCCACCTATCTGTCATTTGAAAAGACCTCCTGAAATCGCGACTTTGAACCAGTTTCTGAATACTATAGTGTCACGTGACTAAGACAAGAACGGGAGAGGTTGAAATTGCTATATGTACTAAACTATCTAAATGACTAAGTTGATTCATTTATAACCCGTGTGGACTAAGTTTGTTTTGGTTGAAGAATTATTCTTGATGTGTTCACTTGCTGCCTTTCTTTTCAGCGCTTCAGTGACTTCCAACAGCGACCTTCTTCACGCCTTTTGTTATCAGAAGAAACATAACGTGGAAGAGCGGGGTAAGTGATCGTGAGGGACTGACGTCGTCAAACCTAGCGGAACCGTGTCTAACAGCACAGAAAGGAGACAGTCGAATGGTGACCACCGTGGCCCTAACTATCGAGGGTTGGTATTCGAGTGGGGTCGTAATCCACGAATGTCTTTAGGCAAAAAACCTTTGTGCTTGCACATCTAATTTTTTTGAGTCTGTCCAGATTGACATGGCGGACCACACTCTAGCATTTTTATTTATTTATTTATTTGCTCATGGGCTTCTTTGTCGCTTATAAACAGTTGTTGGGTGACGTGACATAGTTGTGGAAGAGGTAGTTTCTATACTGTGTCAAGTGAACTTGGTGATGTGGTCCTTTGTTATTCAGAGACTGGAGAAACGCTTTTAATGTATTTTAGTGTGTGTTGGGGGTAGGTTTAAGAAGAGAAGATTCAGCAGTAAACATCTCCTGTAGCCGATTTATCGCTCAGCTAATCCAGTCCTTGTTCTTTTCTTTCTATTATATTGATATAATCTTTGATTTATTAAAGTTACTCGTATTTTTTGATTTTTTTTTAAAGACGAGTCACTTGAAGTATGGAATATCAAAGTGCGTACAACTTCAGAAGCTCGTGTAATAAATCGTTCTGTCAGCAGGGTTAAAAGAAAAGTATTATCAAAATTGTAATATGAAGGGAATTGAAATTATAAATTTTGGATATAAGGGTTAATATTTTTCCAGACCTTTAATGGGTAATTTCTAACAGTAAGTTCCGCAGTTTTCCAGATACTGATTCAAAGATATAATACAGATGATAAAATTTTATAAACAAATTATATATATATATAAACAAAGGAAGAAAAAAGATAAAAAGGATGAAGCGTTGCAAATTTAGCGTAATTTGCGGGAAGTATCAGAGAGAGTGTACAGAAAACAAAGTTCTTTGAATTTAACATTTTTTTTTGTGGTTTTGTTGAAATGTTGGTTGAATTTTCAGCTTTCGTTTG
Source organism: Sepioteuthis lessoniana (assembly GCA_963585895.1). Classification (NCBI taxonomy): domain Eukaryota; kingdom Metazoa; phylum Mollusca; class Cephalopoda; order Myopsida; family Loliginidae; genus Sepioteuthis; species Sepioteuthis lessoniana. Next base: position 73,423,470 of record OY757908.1, read on the forward strand.
ATTTACTTGAGTTTTCTGTAAAGTTGTCTTTTAAGTTGACTTTCTCGTATAAGTCCTTGAAAATTTGGATACTTTTTAACAGTTAAAGGAGTGTGTGACAAAACCTATCGGTTGGCTATCTTTTTTCGAGTTCACACTGAGCTTTAGCAGTAGCTGCCAACAAATGGTGGGAGATAGCTTTTAGCGCCTTATTGTCTTGGCTCACTTCTCCCTTCTCCCCTCTGAAAGTGCCAACATGAAGAGCCATACGTGGTTGGTTTTGATCTATTGTTTGAAATCAATTAGGGTGGGGGGCGTTAGAATACGCTGATTGTATCTTTTTCAAAGGGGTAAGATCCCCTCCCCTAAAAATAAGAGGTGTCCTGGGGATTCACACTAAACTGCACCGAGTGATTCGGTTCCAGTTCTAAAGATCTAGGGAGTGCGGAGTACCCTTTCATTGCCATTACTTCCAGGTCCACTCTACTGGTGTTACCATTTAGGGACCGATCTATGGGTCAAATAGATCTGTTAAAGAAATTTTAAAAGATAAAATAAAATTTGCTGTATAAAAGGATTTACGGAAATAAATTTGATATGAAGAGAGAAATTTGAAGGTTAAAATTTGTAGGAATGTGAGTGACATTAAAGCCAAATTTACTATTTAACAGGGTAATGTTTTTAAGGGGCTTTAGTGTGCAATATTCAAACAGTAAGTTTAAACAGTAAGTTCCGCAGCTTTCTTGTTCGCATACTGATTCGAAAAGATAACACAGGCAATAAAGTTTTTAAAGAGGAAATTTATACGAAGGAAACAAGCAAGAAAGGAATAGAAACGATAAAGTGTAGCAAATTTTAGTGTAATTTGCTGGAACTTATCTGAGAGAGTGTCCAGGAAACAAAGTTCATTGAATTTGTGTATTTTTCTTATCTTTTTTTTTTTTTTTTTTTTTAGTTTTGTTTCAGAGTTCATTTAATTGCGAGTCTTCTTTAAGGTTCTTTTCAACAGAATTCTCGGTTGAATTTTCTTTCAGTTGTTTAACTTGGTAGAATTTTAGTAGTCGACTTTTGTTTAATTTTACTTTTATTTCTGGGGAAGCTCCATTTAAGAAGCGAGTGATGAAACCCATCTGCATGCTTAAGTTTTTCGTGTCATCAGTTTGGTCCCCGAATTCATGCTTTTGTTTGATTTTGGTTTTATTTCTTGGGAAGCTCCATTCAAGAAGTGAGTGACGAAACCTATCTGCTAGCTTAAGTTTTTCGTGCCATCAGTTAGGTCCCCGAATTCGTACTGAGTGTCTGAATTGTAGTTCTCGAAAAAAGAGGGAGGTAGCTTTTTGGTGCCGTATTGTCTGTGATCACTTCTCCGTTTTCCACTCTGGCCAAATCAAGTCCGCACGTGTTCGGTTTGATTTTTTCTTAGAAATAAATTTTTATACTGTTTGCAAATTATTTTTATAAGAATACTGGATATCATATAACAGTATGCAAAAAAAAAAAACTCTTTAGAAACAATAGCACAAAAATGTATATATAAACGAACGATGAACGCGATTCCTTAACTTCTAGGCATAAAGTAACTCCAGACAGGTTGACATGCAGTTAAAATCAATCAATCAATCCACTGCTGTAAGTATTGTATAGTCACCACCATGACCAACTATACAAACACATAATACATATACATCTACATATGCATGCAGAATCATAACGATGACACAATAAAGACGAGAGACACAGTTCTTAGAAAAATATACCTCTCACTTTATTAAAAGGGTCGTGTGTGAGAGGAAGTTGAAGACCGAACAGAACTGCAACATATTGACCCCCACTCTATTGGCCATAACCGCGTTTCTTTCCCGTTCTCTGGGTTGCTCAACCGGGGGCCTGGGGCCCAGCCTTTCTAGGACACGTTCCTCAACCCAGCATCTTCTCACCAACTGGTCTGATCTCCAAACTGATTAATCGGGGGCCTGAGGGCGTCCTCTACTGGGTGCTGGCTTTCTCTACCGCATCTTGTCTCCCACTGGTTTGGTCTCCAAACTGATTAATCGGGGGCCTGAGGGCTCTCTCCGCTGGGTGCTGGCTTTCTCTATCGCATCTTGTCTCCAACTGATTGAATTTCCTGAGCACTGAGTTATATAATAGTTCAACATCCACCTTCTTCTTGTGGGCGTCACAAATTGCACTCATTCAACCCATACATGGTCAAGGCTATACTCTGCTATTCCTCGACCGGATTCACCTGTTATTTACACAGGTGCATTTCCTATTTAGACAGCCCGGCCGGGTCGTAGGTCAATATATAACATAAGTTTTTTTAAAGACTGATTTGTCACTTAAATTGGAATATCAAAAATGTTACATAGCTATTTTTGTGTGTATACACCATAACATGTGATAAAAAAGGGAGGATAGTTTTATTAGAAGAAAAAACTGTCAACATTTTTCAAAGCAATCAACCACACCTTTTGAGTTACCGAGTCAACATTTTCATCATTTTTTATTTTGTTTTTTTTTTTGTTGCGGCTGATTTTGAATTAGTGTATGTAAAATTGATCATTTGATAATTTCATAACGTAATGTTGTGGGTCGTCGAAGTAATTTTTCTGTTGTGAACTCATAAATAAAACTGAAACATTTCTGGTTATCAGCAAACAAATACTTGACATGAGCGCGCGCGCACACACAGACACACTCACACACGACATGCGCCAAATTTAAAAAATAAAATTCTGTTGTTATCTTGTTATCAGAAAGAGTCAATTTACTTTATTCTCGCTCAACGAACTCGAGTAGCGTCCTTCCCTACACCTTGGTGTACTAGCTATTGAAAAGGGAGCTTTCGGGTCACCCTCGACTAATATCACCAACTTATAAAGGCATAACCATAAAAGTATCGTAATGGCAAGAAATTATAGGTTACTCTAATATTCGCCCGAGGCCTAAGACAACGTCACTAACCGGAAAAGAATGAAAAGTGACGCATCGATTTAGACGAGATGTGTTTAAGCTCAGAAAAACAAAGATTCTATTCTCGGCTATAGTTGCATGTATACATCCGCACGTGCGTACATACAAACATACACAGGGCAAAGTCTGTACTCTAGCGTTTATAGTGTCACAAAATTAGCCTTTCTTACATACCACACGGGTGGCTCAGATTCGACTTGCTGAGAATTGCGTACCAAAGTGTCTGGTTAGTTGCAAAATATTTTCATGATCCTTAATTTTTCTGTCAAGTTCGTCGTTGAAGTAGGTGTGTAAAGTTGGTTGAATTTCGGTTCGTCTTTGACATGTGAGCAGTGGCTGTCGAGGTGTCAAAATTATTTTTTGAATGATGGAGGTTTGTGTTGGGACTTTTTTCGCCTTCACTGGAGGAAGTGGATTAGTGACATGACCGGAACTAACAATGTTTTTGTCGTTAAAGCGGGAAATAAGAAACAGCTTTTTTGGGAGAAGACTTTGGTGGGAGCGGATCGCTCGAAAAGGAGCTCTGCGCTTGTCCACTGAGAACCATGTGGTGTGAAGAAATTTTCGTCTGATAAGTAAAATTTCTAATGGCTGACTGAGAGCCTGAGGGAGTTCTATAAGGTATCCTTTAATTTGTGAATCTTCTTGTCGGAAGATATTTTTAATTGCTGACCTGAGGAAATTTTATCAAGTTTCTAATTCAATTGCTGAGTCTCCTATTCGAAAGGAGATATTTATTATTGCTGAACGGAGTAGATTCTTTTAGGTTTTTTCTACCGTGGAATTGCTATGCCGTGAACACAAAAATTATGAATGCTGAACACGAGACTGATTGGAGTTCGCCCCTTCAAGACTCTTCATAAAGGAACTTTCTTAGAAACAAATTGCAGAAATCTGTCTCAATACATTTTTTCTTAATAAAAATTGCTGCTCTTGCTGCTGTTCAGCTAAAGATTCAAATGTTGTGAAGACTTCCATTTTTTAGAGGACTTTTTTGAACCTGTAAGACTGTTTTAATTTTGAATTCTAACGAATTCTATTATTTCTTTGTATCCGTACCTCTGCTTTGTTCGTTGTTTTCAGTCCAAATCTTTTTCGGAGACTACTGTCTAAAGATAATCGTTCGCAAAAGTGCAATAATTTTAGCTGCATGTGCTTGCTTTCTTTTTAAGTGAATATAATATGCATGTTATATGTGTGTTTTTATCTGTAAATAAATAAACAGTTTATTGGACACACGTGTTACTTTTATTCCTGGCTTAATATTGAATCTAAATTGACACATGTGAGGGTGGTTATCTTGTGGTTAAAGAGGGCTGTGAGTTATTTCTCTTACAGTGTGTTTTTTTGTTTTTTTTTTACGTTGAAGGTCTTGTTTCTTGTATTATTTTTTGTAAGAAACATAATACTTTGAGAGGTACTATTTACCAACCCCTCCGCTCGGGCAGGATATGACACAAGGTCAGTTTTTAAGCGGAGTTTAACAGGTTTGAATTCAGAGTTTTCCTTCTCCTAGACTAGTTGCCTCACCAAGGCTGAAGAACCTAGTCCGTCCTACTATTTACCCATAGCTGGAGGGAGAATAAGGGGGTTCATACCTTTCCCAAGGGTATTTGCCCGAAAGTGAACGTAATAGCGCGACTGGAGTACGAACTCGCGTACTACGATTCCGCAGTTCATCGCTTTAACCATTACACCACGAGGACACCCCAGATATACTTTGAGAGGTGATCATTTCCACTTGGGTTATTATATATATGACAAGGTGCAAAAAACTCTATGCTACGCTTGGAAATTTTCTGTGAGGATATTTCCTTTGGTCAACCTTTTTCTTTTACAAATATTTTCAAATATTTCTTCCATACCAATGAGAAGTAAATCATTTATATGTAACATCAATAAATGAATAAATAAATAACTACATAAAAACAATTAACGATTTTCTTTTAATTATTCAAGCACTAATAAATATAGATTTTATAACAATAAAACTTTGTACCCGTTACACCAGTTACTGGTGTAATATTTATTTAACCCCCACATGGTAGCACCAGTTTACCAGTGCCAAGATGACACTCAAATGACATAGGGTAAATTCAGGCTCAGAAGCCCAAGGCTCACTGAGTTAAAATTCATTTTTCATCTGATATTTCAATTTTATTCCTTGCGAATAAAATTTTGTACGCTAGTTGTATCTGATTTTCAAATCTGTGTTTCTTTATTCTAAAAACTATATATATATAAGAGAGAGAAAGAGTAAGAGAGAGAAAGAGTGAGAGAGAGAAAGAGTGAGAGAGAGTTTCTCTGATGATCCTATCGGTGAAATCTGGGTAGTAAGCTTCTGATTTTATTTAAATCGGTTCTACATACGTATTGAGCACTTTTGAAATATTCATTGTATGATGACAAGTTCGGATTTATTCTTTTTCGGACGAGTCACCTTCTATTAACCACACATACACACCCACACACATATATATATTACAAAGACAGAATGATCATTTTACTTTAAACTAAGTAACTTAATCATGATGATTTGGCTTCATGAAACGGAGGTCAAGAAGGAGCCGGTCCATGCCAACTGCAGGCACATCCGATACAGGACAGACCAGCACGGTTACAGCAACTGCACCAGAGTTTGATGTCATTGTGTCGTGGCACTTCAGTTCCTTTTGTCCTTGAGGGTAGCTCTGCAGGTGTATTCAAAGGAAACAACATGGCTTGTGCTGAGATGCCGGGTGTCACGGTTCGCAGCAAAGGTAGATTATCAATAATGGACAATTTGAAAAGTACAAAAGGATTTTCTCAAGCAGTCTTTGAATCGTTTCTTTCATGCCCTTCTGTCACGATGGCCAGTGGAGAGGTCGCTGAACAGTATGATCCTGGGTAGGCAATGATTCTCCATCCTGGAGACGTGCAAAGCATAGCTGGGACTTCAGTAGCAAAACTTTGATGCTAATGATTTTTGCCTTTTCAAGGACTTCAATATTGTTGACAAAGTCACTCCAGTGGATGTTAAGGCGCCTCTGGTGGTGTAATGGTTAGCAAGCTCGACTAGCAAACCTACACGAGTGAGTTCGAGTCTCATTGGGTGCCCCTTTCATATGGCCTTGTGCCACATCTAAGCAAAAAGCTTAGTAAATTACCACTCCAGTGGATGTTAAGGATGATGCAGAGGCAGTGCTTATGGAACCATTTGAGAAGTCATTAGTGGTGCCAATAAGTGACCCAAGATGACTAGGAGCCATACAGCAAGGCTCTATCACACTAATCTTTGTGCTCTTCTTCAAATATCTGTTGTACTACATACGTTTATATAGTTTGGTAAATGCATTACTCGCCTTAAGCAGCCTGTCATTGACTTCCTTATTGATCTTTGATATAATGGTATACCCCAGGGTAGATGAACTGATGAACCACCTTCAACTCAGTCACCCTAATGGTGGTGTTAGGAGAGCGGTACTCTTCCCCAGGTGCTGGCTGGTGGAGTACTTCTGTCTTCTTGAAACTGACTTCTTGCCCAAAGAGCGGAGCAGCATCAGTGAAGTAGTAAGTGATGCATTGCAAAGCTCTTTCTGTTTGAGCAACAAGAGCAGCATCGTCAGCAAAGCTGAGGTCTCGGATCAATTGCTTCAAGTTCTTCATGTGGGTCTGTAATCATCAAAGCTTGAACAGGCTGACATCAAGACAATATCTGATGTAGACTCCGTCCCCATCATCAAGATCTTTCATGGCCTGCTTGAGAACCATGTTTAAGAAGATGAAGATGAGAGTCGATGTTAGTGATTGGGAAGGGCTCTGAGAGTTTACTGTTGCATCTGATTTAGCCACACTCGTCTTCAAACTGCTAGATGATCATATACAGGAACTTTGGAGCACAGCTGAGTCATTCTATGATTTGCCATATTTTTCCTCTACTCACTATATCAAATACTTTCATCAGATGAACAAACGTTACATACTTTGTTTTGCTCCTGATACTTCTCTTGGAGCTGTTGAAAAACAAGCATCATGTTTGTAGTGCTCTTGTTAGGTCTGATGCCAGGTCTGACTCTCTGGAAGGGGTTCTTCAGTAATGGTGGCTACCAGCATGTTCAGCAGAATCCTTGCAGGAACTTTTCTTGTGATAGAGAACAGAGTAATCCCCTGGTAATTGGAGTAGTCAGATTTTTCCCTTTGTTTTTGTACAGGGTAATGATGACTACACTGCAGATATCTTGTGGTAGTTTGCCTTACTCCCAGTAACAAAGAGCTCATGGAACTTTCTATGCAACACAGGTATCTCATATTTCCAAATTCCTGGTGGGATTCTTTCGAATCCGACTACTTTGTCACTTTTCAGCTGTTCTGTGGCTTTGGTAGTCTCTTCAATGGTGGGCAACTCCAGCAGTTTTGTTTTTACTGGTTGTTGGAGAATACAAAGAATTGCTGATTCCTGTACAGTGTGATAAGCACTAAACAGAGCCAAGAAATGCTCTACCTAATGGCTTAGGATGGATACCCTGTCAATGAGGAGTGTCTGGCAACCAGCACTGTACAGAGGACTCTGGACTTAATATGTAGGGCCTTACACTACCTTTAAGGCTTCATAGAAGCCCCTGGTATCTATGGTGTCTGTATACAGTTGTGTTCTTTCAGTGAGGTTGGTCCTTCACTTGTTCTTGATCTCTTGAAGCTTGCACTAGAAGTCATAGCATATGAAACAGAACACAGCTTACTTTTTTTCTGGAAATGATAGCTGAGTTAAGTGGTCCGAATGAGTTGATTCTTTCTTCACCTGCAGTTCTTGAATATCCATAATGTTTTCATTAAAACAGTCTTTGTTCTTCTTTAAGGAGAACCCAATGAATTTTTACAGATGTTTGCAGAAAGCCAATCTTGAGTTTTTTCCAAAGTCTTTCAAGAGAGGGATCAGTGGGGACGCTTGCATCTAGAAGTCTACACTGAAAGGCTACCTGGAAGTTTGCTTTCACTTTGTTTGATTGGAACTTACCAACCTTAAACTTTTATCTGGGGGCCTCTCCTTTCCTTAGTTTGGGTTTAATTTTGAGTTTTAGTTGGCAGCAAAAGAGGTGATAGTCAGTGTGATATTCTGCATAAAGCATCCCTATGATAAGCCAGATGTCTTTCAGGTTACACTGGCACATTAGAACATAATTAATGAGGTACCAATTTTTGGTTTGAAGATGCATCCAGATTGTTTTCAAACTGTTTTTCTACTGGAAAATGGTAATCACCACCTTTTTGATCATGAAGCCGAGCCATGATGATAATGACTAGTTACTTAGTTTAAAGTAAAAATGATCATTCTGTCTTTTAGATATATACATGTGTGTGTGTGTGTGTGTGTGTGTGTGTGTGAGAGAGAGAAGCTGACTTGTTTAAAATATGATCCTTGAACATCAATGCACTTCTGCCATTGATTAACAAAGTTATTTATGCTTGTAAAATAAAATTTTGAAGGTTTTGATGCAAAGAAATCTTTAAATGTTTTAAATGCTTCACCTTTGGAACAGAATGTTTTTTGGCATTAAAAAAAGTGTCCAGATGCTTGAAAAAAAAAAAAAAAAAAAAAAAAAGAAGAAGAAGAAGAAGAAGAAGGTAGTTAGTGGGTGAGAGATCAGGAAAATATGGTGGATGTGGCAAAATCTCATATCTCAAATCAGTGAGCTTCTGCTGTGTCATCCTGGCAACATGTGGCTGAGGATTATCATAAAACAAAATTATGAATAAGCTTGAAAAGAAACAAATAACTTCTTTTTTCTTGTTCATGATTAGAGGCATATAACTTTCAAAATCATATTCTGAAAGAAGTGACAGAAAATTAACAAAGAGGACAGTTTAAGCATTGGGAAAGAGAATTTTTTTTATACAACTACTATTAAAATAATGTTAGAACAGAATTTAAACAATTTATACAAAAATTAGACAGTATTTTCTGAACAATTTAATATATTATCTTATTGAAATTTTAAATGATCAAAGAGTTTGAATCATTGATTAAATTAGAATTTTTAGCTAAGATGTTTCTTGCAAAGTTTTTTTTTTTATAAATAGATTGATGGTTTTGGTTTGGTTTCTTTGTTTAATGACATATCAACCTTTGTAGGTTATTTAATGCCAAAGCCATTCTCCTAGAAGAACAGTGGTGGTACTATTTAACCTATAGCTGGGAGGATAAGAGGGTCCCTACCTTTCCCAAGGGTATTTTCCCGAAAGTGAACGTAATAGCAGGACTGGAGTACGAACTTGCGTACTACGATTCCATAGTCCATCGCTTTAACCATTACACCATGAGGACACCCCCTCAATAGATTGATTTATCATAAAAAACGTGTGGAAAAATTTACTGAAATCAGAAGAATAATAGATTTTCATAGGTAAATTACACCATTTTTTTTTAAATTGAAGAGTAATACACCTACATTTTTTTCTATGCGACATAGTAGATTCCTCAAGGATACTCTTCACCAAAAGAAATCCAAAATATATAAATATATTCTTCATGCTTTTTTTTTTAAGACTTTGATCATTGGCTGTACATTTTATGATTTCAAATGAATACGAGATTTTTTTTTTTTCAAGATTTTTTAATGATGGTAAAAAATGTTCAAAACTCATTACAAGCACTACAACAATAACAGCAATTTCTTTTATGTTAGTTTTGCATCTGGTTTTTCAGTGTGCACCTAGCTATATCTCACAACACACAATTATGCAGGAATGCACAGTTTATGGCGCACTGAATGTAAGCCACAGTACAGCACATATTAAGCAATTAGAATCCCTTTATGTGTACAACCGATGTGCAGGCACATCTGTTATACAAAGTAACAGAGCAATTTTTTTTTACATCTGTAAAGGGAAATAATTCTGAGAATGCTAATAGATTTCATTGATCGATTTTAACATGACAACCAGTCTAGGATTATTTCATGCCTGGAAGTTAGAGAATCTCATTCATTGTATATTCATATTCACATTTTTTTGTGAAGTTTTTTTAAAGATTTTTTTCACATCGTCTTATCAAATACAGATAATTTTTAAATAGATGGAAGCCTAACAGCTATTACCATTCAGGAACATAGTGAACCTGGTAGTAATGACAATGAGGAGGTATTCCACACTCCACAGATCCCTAGAACTTGAGACAGATTGACATGTCATAAGATCAATCAATGAAACTGATATAAAAAATTCTCCAATGAGAATAAACACATTAAAAAACTAAATTTAAATGAGATAAAATTTATTCCTATTTTTTTAAATAAGAAATCAAAACCAATGTGGTTAACAAGAAATCAAAACTGATGTTGTCTGGGTAATCAGATGAATCATTCTTCTTTTGTTTTCTTTTCGTTTTTTAATGAATCGCCATTTTTCTTCCTTTTAAATTGTTCAGTTTTTCCCCCTCATTTTGTTCTTTTAATCTCTTTCTTTTACATTATTTCTTCAGTGTCTCCTTTTCTTTCTTTTTTCGATCATCATTTCTTATTCCTTGTATTCATCATTTTCTTTTAGGTTCTTCATTGTTTTGAAATAAGTTACTAAATAAAAAAAAAAAGTGTTCCATAATTTTCTTTCTTTTGCTTTGGCTTATTATTTTACCTTCTCTTTCTCTCCATCACTGATTTAAAGCACTAGGCTTTGGCAGAAGACCGGGTTATATTCTCCATCAAATCCTGCTGTTGAATAAGTTTGTAAAATAGTCCATGTTGTGCAAGAAGATTACTATGGCTTCCCAGCTGAAAGATAAAGGTAAATAATTCAGTCAATCAAAATAAATAAATCATATTTGGTTTCTAATATTGGATAGACTAACAATTGTAAGATTTTTTCAGGCTAATAACCAATTGTAACCCGGGTTTTTAATTTTCTTACTTATAATGAAATTATTATAAGGAAACCAATAAAAAGGGATAGTAAACATATAGAACATCCATTTAAACTTTATTACTGGAAATATAGATATAAATTTTGTTAATACTAAGTAAAGTAAAGTTGTCTCCCTTTAGTCGAGGGTGACCCGAAGGCTCCCTTTTCAATAGCTACTACACTGAGGTGTAGGGGAAGGTGCTACTCCTTTCCCTGGATTGCTCCACTTTACCCTTGATCTGTACCTTATAATGCTGAGTGCTAAGCAAGGCAGCATTAAGTACCATTTTTTGAGTCTTTGGTATGACTCAACCTGAGATTGAACCCACGTCTACCGGACAATTGGTGAACACTCCATTGATTAGACCAATGACCCAGTTATTAATACTAAGTATGCTTAAAAATAATCAAAATCAAAGTATCTAATGAGATTTCCATATTTATTTTAGGAGGAATCCCTATGGGGTAATAGTAAAAGTGTTGGACTGCAGCCTCAAAGTAAACGAGTTTGAACTCCAGTTGCACTATTACATTCACTTTCAGACTAATACCCTTTGGAAAAGGTATGAACTCCCCTATCCATCAGAAATGGGTCGAATAGTATCACTGCTGTTCTTCTACAAGGATGGCTTTGGCATTAAATGACCCATGAAAGTTGATATACCATTAAAACAAACCAAAATGTATATCTCTTAAATGTCCTCAAGTAAGGATATTAAATCATAATAGGTTAATGTTCCACTTTCTTAAAAAATAAGTAAAGTTAGCGACTGTAGTTGAGGGTGACCCAAAGGCTCCCTTTTCAATAGCTACTACACCAAGGTGCAGGGGAGGGTGCTACTCCTTTCCCTGGATTGCTCCACTTTACCCTTGATACTTACCTTGTAATGCTGAGTGTTTAGCAAGGTAGCATCAAGTACCATTTTTTGAGTCTTTGGGATTGAACCCAGGTCTCCTGGGCCATTGGCGAACACCCTAACCATTATGCCAATGTCCAGTTCACCAACAGTACACAAGTAGAGTGACATTTTTGTTGTTTTAGGGGTAGCTCAATGTAGGGCATTTCCCTATTGGCTGCACTTTGACCAATTCAATGTTAATGGATAGAAAACATTATGAGGAGGCCCCACTGTAGTGCAAGATTGTGTAAATATTGTTTTGCAAAATATAATTATATGAAGACATGAAAACAATAAAACAATCATTTTTAATTATAATTAAACGTGATTGTGTTATTGTTTTCATGCAATTGTACAATGACCCACAATTGCTGATCAAATTATCATTTTTTCTTAATATGTATGATTGATTTTTTTTTAACATAGCCTCAATTTTGGAAATTTTCTGAAGATAATTTGTCTACTCAACAGGGATTAAACAATTATCTGCTTGCAAAAGATTAGGTTATGTTAAGGTATTTGGTTTAATGGCATATCAACTCTTCATGGTTATTTAATGTCAAATTCAGCTTCTATATATATGATTTGTAAGTGAGTAGTTTGTAGGTGACTTCATTTTTAAACAAGTTGGAGCTTATTTGTTTGTGCATAGTTAAATAGTTTCAAGTATTGATAGTTAACATTAACAATTCTATTTGCACACAGTTAAATGGTTTCAAGTACTATCATCAAACACAAATAATTCTTCAAGTATTGCTAACATAAATAATTCTATCATTATGGTCAAATGGTTTCAAGCATTGCTATTCAACATAAGTAATTGTGTTTATCACCAAACAGGAAAAAAACTCATGTTTAAAAAAAACAAAAAAACACATACACACACACACAAAAAACCCCCCCAAAAAAACACACACACACACACACACACACACACACACACACACACACACAAAAAACAAAACAAAAAAAACACACACACACACACGGAGAAAAAAAAAAGTTTGAACCTAAGGAAGACAAAATTGTCCCTCAATTAGCAAAGGATTAGATGATATGGCAACGAAATGAAGTAAACAAAGAAAAAATATCAAAGAAATTATCAGATACTTATTGACTTGATTGGTTTGGGTTATCTAATGGCATTTCAACCTCTTATGGGTTAATTATTACCAAAATTTAATTCATTTGTAAATGTTTGATAACAATCACAAGTATAGATATGTTTAACAATCAATTGCAACCTTTTTTTAAATCACACTTTTTTAATTCTATAATAATAATCATTTGTTTGCACAATTATATAGTATCAAATGTTCCTATCTAAAACAAATAATTTACACACAAATATATAATTTCTAGTGTTCCTATCTAATACTAATGATTTTTACAAGTTTATGGTTTCAAGTTCCTCCTATTTAATGATAATCATTTGTAGGCATGGTTATACAGTTATTGAGCATTCCTATCTAATACAAATCAATCCATACGATAGAATTGGCTTGTTTCAAAGTCAATATTTATTTTTGTCATTTATTTTTTATTTGTGACTGGTAGGTTGGTTTTCTGCCATGTTAGGTTATTTTATGCCAAAATCAGCATAACTATTATGGTTGTTAATTATACATACATTACAAAAATGTACCATTACAATCCTTTTGAATAGAAAAATATTTCATTATCTCCATCAGGGTGAGTCAAAAGTTTTCCAGTATTTTGGTAATGTGAGGCACAATTCAGCAGCTCTGAGTACTTTTGCTAAGGTTGAGAAAATGATAAACCATACTAGATAGTGTAAAAGCTTGAGTGATACTCACCAACTTTGCCTATATGGCTTTGAGCAAAACCTTGGAATCTACAGTTTTAGGCTTACATGACATTGCCTGATTGTCAAGGTTCTTGCAATCAAAGAAAAATTTCTTTAAACATCTATATTAAGACCACAAAAAAGAGTCAAAGTTATCTCCCCTTGACCATTCAAAGAACAGTTCACCCACCCACCCCGCTAATAGGTGCATGCTGGGGATAGAGAAAAAGAGGCTTGCACCACGATACCAGGAACATGGCACGTAGGACTTTTCTAGGCTCTCAATGACTGTCTTCATCAAATTTTAACAACTGTTAACTGTATTTTAGGAGGTGCCTGTGGTGTAATGGTTATTGTCGAAGGAAATGGACATGGCAACACGAGTTCAAATTCTGGACGAGGTTGATTGCATTTCACATAGCACTAATACCCTTGGAAAAGGTATGAATCCAATTATTCTCCCTCCAGCTATGGGTAAATAGTAGGGCAGACAGGGCTCTTCAGCCTTGGTGAGGCAACTAGTCTAGAAGAAGGAAAACTCTGAATTCAAACTTGTTAAACTCCACTTAAAAATTGACCTTGTGTCATATCCTGGCCGAGCGGAGGGGTTGGTAAATATGGTTAGCTGTACTTATTTTCCACAAAAATAAATTTCCTAGTTTATTCCCAATACTCGGCGAGTATGTTATTTTTCTGTAACAGTTTTATTTTGTTATGTTAAAAACATAATAATCTAGTTACTGTACTGTGATCAACTGTACTTTTATCTTTCATGCAACTGTTGTTTTTGGTTGCTTTAGCAGTGTTATAGCAAACTTTGAACACGTAAACACAAGTTCTTGATTTAGACAACACTGCATGTTCATCCCTACAGCTATGAAATCACACAGAGTGAAGTAATACATATATTAGAGCATCAACTACCACAATACTACCAACCACAGAAGGTTACCTTTCATGGCTTAAACTGCTTTGGTTACATAATATATGTGCCACAAACATGTACCGAAATATTGCCAAACTTTTGTGCCATCCTGGTAGTAGATAAAAAAAATTCAGTATTATTATAAACAGGCATCTGTTTGAGTTCAAGTACAAGAAAAGTTTTTTTTTCAATGAACTTGAATGGGCTCATGTGTAGAATTTTAACATGTTCTTCTTCCATCTAATTTACTGAAAGAACTTTTTAAAAATTAAAGGATAAATGAGTTGTTGATCTTACCTCAACTATTTTCCCTTTGGCAATAACAGCAATAATGTCAGCATTTTTAATTGTACTCAGGCGATGAGCAATTACAATCACAGTTCGACCTGCAACAGAAAATTTTAAGAACAAAAAAAGTAAGCAAATTTATAAAAGAAAATAAGGTTCTATTGCAAAAATGGCCTCTGAAATGGTTGCAAAATATCTGGACATATCCTAAGGTTCTCAATGTCCGAGGAAAGCTTAAATTTGAAGTAATTCAGGGCATAGCACATTACCTATTATCTATAGATTATTACTGATATGCTTTACAGTGAGAAAAAAAAAATCTATATAGGAATAGGTGAGGGTAGAGGAGAGTTTCTGCATCAAAACCCAGAGACATTGAAGAGGTTAAGGAGAGAGAGAAAAAAAGGAGTGATTGATTGATTGACCGTGTCAACCTATCTGGGGTTATTTTATGTCTAGAGGATAGGGAATCACATTCATTGAACATTTATATTTATATTTTTTGTCAATTAGTTTAAGAGATTTATGCACTCAGTTATATGATATACAGTGGTATGGTTTTCTATCAAATACTAATAAGCATATGGTTTCAAGTATTCCTATTAAATACTAATAATCATATAGTTTCAAGTATTCCTATTAAATACTAATAAGCATATGGTTTCAAGTATTCCTATTAAATACTAATAAGCATATGGTTTCAAGTATTCCTATTAAATACTAATAATCATATGGTTTCAAGTAATTATTTCTATTTAATATTAATCATTTGTTTGCATAGTTATATGGTTTCAAGTAATAAATAATAATAATCCTAAATAAACAATTATAGCTTCAAGTAACCATTCTTAAGACAAATAAATTACAGTTATTTGGTATCAAGGTTGGATGTCATATCAACCCTTGTAGGTTATTTAATGCTAAATCCTGTTTATATATATATGATTTGTAAACAAATATTTGATAGGTAACATTTTAAATGAGCCAGAGCTCATTTGTTTGCACACAGTTCAATGGTTTCAAGTATTTCTATCTAACACAAATAATTCTATTTACTATAGATCATTTTTTGTACACAGCTAAATGTTTCCAAGTATTGCTATGTAACACTGCCAATTTAATTTAACATCATTCATTTGTTTGCACTCAGTTAAATGGTCAAACAGTTCTATCTGACCCATTGATGGGATCCTAACAGGTACAACCACTCTTGGTCAGAGGGTACCTACGAGTGATGGCAATGAAGGGGTATTCCACATTCCCCAAACCTCCAAGACTGAAGCCTTACCATCAGATAGTTTAGTGTCATAATCAGGGCACTTGTTAGGGGTAGCTAAGTCTTGCTCCTCTGCAGAGATGCAGTCAGCATATTCTACAGCCTAGCTGACTGGGCTGTATGTGATATTAAGTATTCCACTCTAATACAAATAATTTGCAAACATCTATTTTCCCCATAGATAGTACCATAACAGGTACTACCACTCTAGGTCAAAGAGGACCTTGGAGCAAAGATAGGGATACATCTTCTTTGGTTGATAAATTTCCAACTATTTTTTTAAATCCATCCTTAGTTACATTTTAAGATAATAGGGAAAAAATTTCAATTGTCATACCTACCATAAATTGCAAACATAAAAATCAACTTTTTAAGCCTGAAAACATCTCTACAAAACTAGGGGTTGACTTATATGGCAGGGCTAAAATCCAAACCTTCACCACAGACGGGTCAACCAGTGAAACAGTACTTCTAACAATCAATATACATCACTTACCATAATTCCAGCAGACTGCCTCAAACATTTGCAACTTAACACATGTCTGGTGAAAATATCTAACAAATTAACACAGACATTAATCTAAAATAATAAAACTAATACAAATACATATATATTACCATCATTTCCAACAGCTGATGCATTGACTATAAACATTAACTAGAATGTCACAGCTCCCAGATGGCCAGTCAGACAACTACAGTATGTTGTTTATCTGGACAATTTCATGATAATGCCATAGACTGAAAATTCATATGAATATAAGCTCTAATATATAAAATTTGTATGTTTCATATATTCTACCAGTTGCCAACTGTATGTCTGGGGGTTAACCTATGCAGCAGGTAAAGGTCTAACCTGGAATTTTGAGCTAAAAATCTTAAGGTCAACTTACATGCCAGACTGACTTGTACATCACAATTTACGGCAGAACAATATTTAAAATTATTCTACATTTAAAAATTGTCTATTTAAATTATTTCATAAAGTAAAGTTGACAACCCGAAGGCTCCCTTTTCAATAGCTACTACACCGAGGTGTAGGAGAGAGCACTACTCCATTCCCTGAATTGCTCCACTTTACCCTTGATCCATATCTTATAATGCTGAGTGTTAGGCAAGGTGGAATCAAGTACCATTTTTTGAGTTTTTGGTATGACTCAACCTGGGATTGAACCCTGGTCTCCTAGGCTATTGGCGAACACTCTACTCATTAGGCCAATGGCCCGATATTAGGCCAATAGAAGTTAATTCATAAAAAGTCATTTGTAGAAAAAATTGTGTGACACTAATTTTCATAGCAATGGATGTTGCTTACATAGCATTTTGATTTTAGTCATATAAATTAGTAGAAAAGTTCATATACCCAAGTAGTAACATCTTATCCACTGATGTGAACATACATATAGGTAAAACATGGACCACTATTGACAGGTTATCAACCATATGGAAATCTGATACTTCTGATAGAATGAAATGAGAATTATTCCAAACTGTAGATGTGTTAGTATTACTGTATAGTTGCACTACTTAGATTCTAACAAAACACTTAAAGAAAAAGCTAAATAGAAACAACACAAGGATGCAGTTTGGTTTGGTTGACATATCAACCTTTGTGCATTGTTTAGAGCCAAAATCATCCTTGTAGAAAAACTCTAGTGGTACTAGTTAAACCATATCTGTGAGGGATTAGGAGATACATATCTTTCTAAAAGGTTATTTAATCTGAAAGTGAATATAATAGCATGACTGGAGTTCAAACTCACTTACTCTGAAGTTACAGTTCAACACTTTAGCCACTACACATTAGGGACTCCCCCCAAGGATTCTGCTTGCTGTTTTAGAAGCAGCACCCCACAAAACTGTACTTGTATAACCATTTACCTTCCATCTGACAAACCATCCAGAAAAAGGGGAGCAAGACATGCTGGGCACTACTGGAGAAGTAAGGACAAATTCATAAGCGATGTTCTCCAATGCACTCCTACTAACAGACATACAAGGGTTGGCCAACCAGGAAAAATTTACATTCATTAGTTCTATGCAGACACTGGGTGCCATCTAGAGGATTTACCAAGTGTGATAGCTAATAGTGACAGATGGTAATGAGGATTCACAAAATTATATAACAGTGAGATATGTAAATAATTTTTAGGCATATAAAATGTTATAAAGTTTTGCTTAGAAAAAACAAATACTCACCATGACAAACTTTATCCAGGGCATCTTGGACAACTTTCTCTGATTCTGTATCAAGGGCACTGGTTATCAAAAAAAAAAAAAAAAAAAAAAAAGAAAAAAAGAAGAATAAACAAGCATAAAATACAGGGAATTGAATGATCATGGTCTTCATAGCTTCTTGTGCATTACAATGAATGTTCTAAGGAAGAGATAGTTGAGAAGTTTCCCATTTCTGGGATTTGAATTTAGAATTTTTTCTACTCCCAGACTGGTTGCTCACTACCATAGTAAGAGAGTGCAATTAGCCATTAAACCTGAGGGAAAGAAGTGAATTAGTAGTTTTGCCTTCCTCTAGATGGGTTACTTCAACAAAGCTAAAGAATCCAGTCTGCACCAATATATATCCCTGCTCTAGATTAAATGAAAATATTTTTAAAATTTAAATAAAACATACACCCCTCTCGATTTAATGAGATAAGAAATGAACAGGCAATACAGTTTTATATTTAAGTTTTGTTTTCCCTTATTTCCTCATTGGCTAGGCCATCCAATTTTTTCCAGATTGTTGGTCCCAATACATGTTCATTTCCTTCATGCTCTTACCCGTCTCCTTGTTAGTCAGAATCACTATATAATTTCATCTTGCTATCATTGTGGACATCTTCTGAATGGCCATTTCTAATCTTTTGGATACCACTTGGCAGCTACACAGGTCCATATGTTGTCTGGGAACCCTGCAATGTGTCTGACCCAGTGAAACTTCAGCTTTCAGTATTCCACACTCACATCCTTCATTCTGCTCTTGATTTACCTCACTTTGGATGTGCTCATACAACAATATTCCCAGAATGAATTTTTCAATAAACCTCTGTCCCAGGCTCTGTTCTTCCTTCTTTGTGGCAGCCCTTGTTTCACTTGCGTATGACATCACAGGCAAAATGGTGTCATTGAAGTGATTTTGGTTTCTTATGAAAACATCTAGGTTTAACTGATACGCTAAATATCGACAGAAAATATATACTTTACTAACACAGGTTAATAAAATGCTTTTTAACAGGCTCACTTCAAGATGATTTTGTAGGTAAAATATATTGATATATTTAGAAACAATATATAAACAACAATATAAATATAAAAATAGATATGTAAACAATATATTAATCTTATATACAGAAATAATATACAACCCCTTCCTTCTCAAGACAAGCTATGGATCTCACCTTGTTGCCTCATCAAGGATAAGAATGGCCGGATCTTTAATTAATGCTCTGGCAATAGCTATCCTCTGTTTCTGTCCACCAGACACGGTGACACCTCGTTCACCCAGGACGGTGTTATATCCTTCAGGGAAATCCCGAATGAAATTGTCAGCATTGGCAAGTTTAGCTGCATCTATAACCTAGAAGACAAAACATAGAATTACACGTATTAGACTGTTAGGGTATTATCATATCTTTGAAACTGTGGGCACATCAATAAAACATTTACCTTCAGTGACAGCATTTGGTGTTCAAATATTCCCCCATCCCACCTTTTTTTTTAGAATTCTTTTATATCATTTTAGTCCACTGGATAAACACCAGGTGTAACTCAAAACCTTATCAACTCTTAGCATGTTGTTCTTCAGATACCTTCTTGCTTAGCACTCAAAAATTATTCTTTCTTTTTGATTAAGCATAAAACACATACAGATTTTGTTTCAAGGCTCAGAAATATTTGTTTAAAGCTTTTCCACCATTTTATTAACCCTTATGCTATTGTGGAAATTTATGATTTTCAATGATCATATGACACATGAAGTCAAGTGGAACTAACATTTCAAATTCTGGGCATGATCAATTGCATTCATGGATGTAACATTTCAAGTCTTGGGCATAGTTTTATTTTATTGCAAAGATCAGACTTCCTTATGATCAATAACCTGTTGACAGCATTCCATGCTTTTGCTAGGGGTGTGTTGACATCACTTTCAGTAAATAAGATACTGCCTAGATATGTGAACTGGTCCACTAATTTTAGAGACTAGCCACTTAGAGAGTAGATGGCTCCTTTTTGTTTGAAACACATATAGGTTTTATTTTCATTCACATAGAAGCCACTCACTGGTTACTCTAGGCTATGCAGTAGGGATTCTGCTTGGAATAGCATATTTCTGAGAAGTGCTAGGTCATCTGCATACTCTTAGCTAAATTTGACAATAAATAAAATCGTCCACACATAGTACCAACTCATTATAATTGAACCAATGTAAACATTCAGAACAATGATAAAATTGGTAAAGATGTAACTGAAATTTTATATAAATACGTATATAGTCCGATAATACAAGATTTGCATATTTCCAAGTTCTTTGAAATATTTTTGAAAATCTAAAATGTTAAAAATAATTTGGCTATTTCTGAAAAATCTTGCTTAGATTTATAGTGGCATTTTATTTTAATGTTAATCTTTATTGGAAAAATATAATGAGTATATTAAAAGTTAACCATGTTTTAAAATTCCTATTTATTTTGCAAACAATATGTGACACTCTGGACTTTAGGCGCATTAGTATATATGGTTAGATGTATCAGTATGTATGTGAATTTATGTGTACATATGTGTTTAATTGCAAGTTGGCCATAGATGTAAGTATATGTCTCCATATAAGAGTAGGCTGGATGGTATGAATGTGTCTATATCTGTATAGGTGTATATGTATCAATATAAGAGTAGGCATGTCCGTCTGGATGAGTGTGTATGGTAATATAAGGAGAATGAGTGCTGGTTACAAGTTCAAGATTTGTTATTTCATTTGTTGGACACAAAATGGCAAGTCTGGTATATCCAAGGCAGCCAATTTAAATATCAACATTGGTGATCTATGTCAATATGAGAAGGAGGGGGTGTGGTCCATACATGCCTACAAGAACTGAACCTGGGCATATAAGACAAGAGACAGTGACCAGCAGGAATTAACATGGAACAAGAGTGGCCAAAAAGATTTGCTGTAAGAGCTCTTGGTTGATTCTCAGTGATCAGACATTGCAGTTTGACATGGGAGTTGGTAGAAGCAGTTTTGATGGAATGACCAGACATAGCAACAGTTGTTAGTTAGAACTCAGGTTATATGCCAAAGGGAGACAAGGTGGAGTTAGACAAAGGTCCCAGAGTGTCATACTCACCCCTCCATTGGCAAATTGGGTCCTTCAAATTTAGTGTTTCTTTTTGACAGCACCGTTTTCTGGATATATGCACTTTAACTAAACCTTCAAAACTACAACAGCATGAAGCCAGCCAACATCACAATGCAGAAGGTGCACCAGAACCAGTGGATTTGTCACAAATACATTTGAATATATGCTAATGTAAATGCTGTTTTTTTTTTCCAGATAGACATTTCATAGTCAATAGTCTGATATTTGTCGCTGCCTCCCACCAGACAGGACTTGATACAAGGTCAAAAGCCCGAAGGCCGATTAAAGTGGGGATAAAGGAAAGGGGAAGGTCAGGAACGAGCTGAGACTCGAACCCTGCTGGTCATTGACCCACTAATTTCATAGTCAATAGTATATAAATTAATGATACATAAATATTTAAAAGGACATTTTTAAGTTTAAGAGAAAAATATAAAGCCACGTTATTTCAATATTATAGGAGCTTTATATAATAACTGATGTAAAATAATCCCCAAATATGGCCATAACATTATTTAACATAAAAAAAGATGTATTCAGTCAACTCATTTGGAAGTAAAGGCAGCAGCCACACCACACCTGTGATGGTAAACTCAGAACAATAATAACATTGGTAAAAATCTAACAGAATTTTAACAATATAAATATTTTGTTAAAATTCTGTTGGATTATAAATACGTGGTGCATTCGATAAGTCTCCAGACTTTTTTTGTACAGGCATTTAAAATTATTGTAGACTCTTGAAAATTCAGTATCTTATTGCAATACATCTTATGAGATGACTGACCAATTTTTAGGATTTCAGGTTCAAATCAACAGCTACAGCAGGAATTGGAATACACCCCACTAAAGCCTGATTGTCACAGCTGGTGAATTTCAAAAATGCAATCTGGACATCAGGACACTTTAGAAGAATGATATGCAATAAAATTCTGTTTTAAACTTGGAAAAAATGCCACAGAAACGTATGGAATGATTCAGACTGCTTTTGGATCATCTTGCATGAATCGAGCATCAGTTTTTGAGTGGCATAAGAGATTCCAGGAAGGCAGGGAGTCTTTGAGGGATGATGAGGGGTGTGGGAGGAGTAAGGAAGTCAATACACCACAGTTGATTCGCCAAAGGGTTAGGGTTAGGGTTACTATGTTGAGGTTTTAAGGGAATTCAGGAAGAGATTACGTCAGAAGAGGCCAGCACTCTTCAAATCAGGTCAGTGGCATTTACACCAGGACAATACACCAGTCAACAACTCCATCCTTGTCACAGGCTATTTGACCAAGATGAGCATCAAGACAGTTCCTCAGCCTCCCTATAGTCCAGACCTTGCTCCCTGTGACTTTTGCTTATTCCCTAAGCTCAGAGGCTGTCGTTATAAGACAATTGAGGTGATGAAAGAGGCTGTGACGAAGGTCATTGACACACTCACACAAGGGGACTTCCGTGGGGCTTTCCAGAAGTTGTTGGAACGGTACAACAAGTAAAATGCAGCCAGAGGAGATTACTTCGAAGGGGACTAGAGTTTCATGTGAGTACTATCAATAAAAGTGCCCATACGAAAAAAGTCTGGAAACTTATTTAATGATCCTCATATATATATATATATATGTATATATACACTATTTAACATATAAATCCTTTACCTGAGCATCTGTGGCATCTGGATTCCCATAGCGTATATTTTCCATAACAGAGGTAGCAAATAATATAGGTTCCTGAAGAAAAAAAATTATAAAGTTATAATAATTAGATTAATACATCAAATGTACCATACTGATTATGAGTATTTTAACAGACAATTTGCTTCTAATCAACTGGTTTTGAGAATAGAAAACAGGAACATTAGACAAGACTAATCAAATTTTATCCCAATCAACATGATACATTTAGTCATGTTTTGGTTTGGTTTCTTTATTTAATGGCTTATTACAACCTTTGTGGGTTATTTAATTGCAACATCATCCTTGTAGAGAAACAGCAGTGATACTACTTAACCCATAGCTGGAGGGATAAGAGGGTGGGTTATACTTTTCCCAAAGGTATTAATCTGAAAGTGTATATAGCATGACAGGAGTTCAAATTTGCTTACTTTGTGGCCGTAGTCCAGTACTTTAGCCATTATGCCATAGGGACTCTCCCGTCATGTTTTATGGTTATAAATATTGAATTTCTGGAAATTGTTTTTTCAATAGAATTAAGTTGTTAAATGAAAATAAAAATGTTCTTTCTTCTCTACCTTTAAAGAATCTTATTCCAAATGGAATAAGGAGATTGAAAACATAACAATTAAGAAGAGTTTCCAAACTACTGAGTGAAGCCTTTATAAGCATTAATCAATAGAAAGTACTAGTCATAAGTATTTGATCATTCACAAAATCTGTTTTATTTCATTTCAGAATATTGAAGGGTTGGTTGGTTGGTTGTGTTTTATAGCATACCAACCCATGAAGGTTATTTAATGTCAAATCCTGTTTATTTAAATATATATTAAGTATATATAATTTGTAATTGAATTGTCTGTAGGTAACAATTTTTAAATGAGCCAAAGCTCATTAGTTTGCACACAGTTAAATGGTTTTAACTATCTAACTCTATTAGCATTATTTGCACACAGTTGAATGGTTTCAAGTATTGCAATCTAATATTAGTATTTGCACACAGTTCAAGTATTGCTATTGTTTGTACACAGTTAAATGGTTTCAGTTCTTGTAAATAATTAAATAGTTCTATTTGACCCATAGATAAGACCTTAACAAGTACTACCATTCATTGTTAGAGTGGAACTGGGAGTATTGGCGATGAAGGGGTACTCCTCACTCCCCAATGATGCAGAACAAGAATCTGACCATCAGGTTCAACAGCCCCATCCGATTGGGCTCAGATTTTATGTGGAAAGGGTTCCAAGTTGACTTACAAAATTGACAACTCACTTAAATAGTAATGCACATTTGTCTTTTCAATATAAGTGGCTCTGTGTGTATAATTCTTGATGTTATATATTAGATATATAGATTAATAACCTACAAACAATTATACTTTAAATTATAAGTTGTTTAAATTTCTTAGATGAAACATTTCTATTAGTTTGTGTTACTTTTTTACACCAAGTAGTAATAGCCATAAATATTCTTAAAATGTTCAAATCTCTTAGATGAACATCATTTTTATTTGTGTTACCTATTTTTACACCTTGTAGTAATAGACATGTCAAAATTTCATTTTTTAAGTCAATAAACATAAGTAAAGTTGGCGACTCTAGTCGAGGGGGACCTGAAGGCTTCCTTTTCAATAGCTACTACTCTTTTCCCTGGATTGCTCCACTTTACCCTTGATCTATATCTTATCATGCTGAGTGTTAAGCAAGGAAGTATCAATTGCCATTTTTTGAGTCTTTGGTACGACTCAACCTGGAATTGAACCCCAGTCTCCCGGGTCTTTGGCAAACACTCTAATTGCTAGGGCAATGGACCAGTCCAATAAACACAAGGGCATGAATAATTATAGATTTTATCAATCTATTTGTGTTTATGCTTGGAGTGAATCTTGCCAGAAAACGTGATGATGCGAGAGTTTCGTAACGCATGTGCAACGAGCCTTCTCAGGGCGCTGTTCTTTTTTTTTTTTTTGATTCGAGAGGTGAAGTAGAGAAGACGCTAAGACAGAGAGGTGGGAGTCACGGTAACCTCGGGATGTAGAAGTCGCTGAACTGAAAACATTTTTTCTACTGCACTGGTTTTCACATGAGTAGTCGTTCACCATATAATTTCTTGTTTGGCCATTCAAGTTCATATGGTAGCAGTTGTGTGTTTGTTGTTCTAAGACATTAGGAATATTTAGACATATGAAGGTCCAGCCGAAGATTTTGAAGTCTAGGAGGAAGAAGACTAAATTACGCTCTGGACCTTAATTGTTTTCACTGCAAGGAGGAAGAACTTTAAATTACTTGCAGTAAAGTTGCCTCCCTTTTTTTATTTAATTTACTATACTATTATTGATAATATATGTTTAGGTGTACATAAATAAAAAAAAGTCAATACACCTAAAAGCAAATATATAGACAGTCACAGACATTCACAAATACACGACTTGTGCTTATAAAATTATAATATTGTAACCAAATGAGTCTCTCCCCACTGATCCAAACACCAAAAAGCCACAAAACCAGTCCACAGGAGACATATTCTCCATTTTAATCCACCGTTTTTCATATGTGCAAGCTTGACTAAGTCATTATGTGAAGTGTAAAAAAGATCCTGCTTAAACTCTCCCCAAGCCTTTAATTAGTTTGGTTTGGTTTTTTTGTTTAACGGCATATCAACCTTTGTAGGTTATTTAATGCCAAAGCCATTCTCCTAGAAGAACAGTAGTTGTACTATTTAACCCATAGCTGGAAGGATAAGGGTATTTGCCCGAAAGTGAACATAATAGCACGACTGGAGTACAAACTCGCATACCATGATTCTGCAGTCCATCGCTTTAACCATTTCACCACGAGGACACTCCCCACCTTTTATTAGGCCAAGCCATTGCTGACTGGCCAATCAATGCACATGGCTCTCTTTAAAAATAAAACCCAGATTATTTTAGCATTCAATGATTTTGCTTTACATAAAAAAAAATGCTACTGCTGCATGTTGTGTATTTTGAGGTAAGTAAGCTGTTATTTTCTTTTACACCAGATGCAAGCCACTCAGAATCGTTTACACAGCCAAGGCAATTTTTCACTAAAAATATTCAAACACATACACACACAGATGAATAAAAATACCTAACCTGGTTAATGAAGCCAATTGCTTTTCCTCGTAACCACGAAGGATCCAAAGTTTGTACATTGTGGCCATCGACCAATATTTCCCCTGAATTGACATCATAAAACCGTTCCAAAAGCAAAGCCACAGTAGATTTACCTAAAGAGAACCAAATGACATGAAAATCATTAAAAAAAGTGAATATTTTCACATTGTTCTTTTGTTACACAAGATTGTATAAATATATTTTAACACAAGTTCAATATCTATTAATGCTCTTCCAGGATATACACAATATCAGCAGGTCTTAGAATACACTGCCTGCAATCTTTGCAGAAGGGTAAGATCCACCCACGACTGCTTTCCCCTATGAAGTATATATTTACCCAAACTCTCTGCTATGGGCAGGATGTGACACAAAGTCAGTTTTTAAGCAGAGTAAAGCTGGTTTGAATTCAGAGTTTTCCTTCTTCAAGATGGTTGCATTATAAAGGCTAAAGAACCCAGTCTGCCCTTCTATATACCCATAGTTATAGGGAGAGTAGATGGATTCGTGCCTTTCCCAAGGACTTTAGTGCAAAGTGAAATGCAAGTAGTCTCATCCAGAATTTGAATTTGGATTGCCGATTCCATTTTCTATGATGATAATCATTACTTTAAGCCCCTCCTTCCCAAAAGGGTGACTGAGTTATGGTACTAAACTGCATCAAATATTGAGACTCCAGTGTGAAATCACCCCTTTGTTACCCAGGTTCACTCTAATGGCAGTGAAGGGGTACTCTACACTTCCCAAAACTCCAGAACTGGAGCCTCACCACCAGATGCAGTTTAATGTCATATCCAGTATACTCTTTTGGAGGGAGAGAGAAGTCTTTTTCCTCTGCAGGGGGTACAGTAGGCATATTCTGAGCCTTACCAACAGAGCAACATTTTTTATGGGTACAATGTAAGTATGCAATAATTATAAGCAGTTATGGAATGCTAGTTTCCAAAAGAGTTTAGAGGTCTGTATCTATTTGAGGTGATTTTACAAGACTTTAGAGGTATTTTCATCTTTCAGCTTATTCCAAACTAAATTCCTTATTACTTACCTCCACCTGAAGGTCCAACAAGAGCCAACACTTTACCACTGGGAATCTTCAGAGAAAAGTCTGAGAGAATTTGCTAAAAGAAACAGATAAATTGAAATTAAAAATACTCCACATTAAATGAAAAGTAGCATTGAATAGTTCAATTATTATTAAAATACGCTATTCCTTTTGTTCTGTGTTATATCAATGTTAGATTAAAAAAACTTAAGTGCACAACTTGTTCATTCTTTATTGTCAATAACTTTGAAAACAGTCATAAACATTTTTTTAAAAATCCTTCAGGAACCCCAACCCAATCACTAAATGCAAAATAATTTGTTTCTGGCTGCATCTACACATCAAAATTCTTCTTATATATATATATATATAGAGAGAGAGAGAGAGAGAGAGAGAGAATTTCCGTTGAATGCCACAAACTGCCTTTTTTTATGATCTTCAAGTGAAGATATTCAAGTCTTCTTACTATTCTTCATCTTTCTGGGTTGAGATGGTGGAGAAAAAAACCCTATATTAGCCCAAGTGCTTTCGACCATTTTGCTGAATATCTTCGGGGGTAATGATATAATACAACCATATATCCAAAGCAATTATAAAATCTACCCTACCTCATAAATGCATTACAGCATCACTTGATGCCAAAAACCTCTTCACCAATGTACCTATCCAAGAAACAATAAAAATGATCATAGAAAATATATATAATCACCCCACCCTTCCTCCTCCCGCCATAAAACCACTCATCCTTAAAAAACTTCTTCACACTTGCACTACACAAGTTTCTTTCAACAACCCTTCCGGAAAAATATATACACAAACAGATGGTATTAGTATGGGTTCTCCACTTGGACCCTCTCTATCCAAATTTTACATATCCCACATTGAAAACAAAATATTCAATACAATAAAAAAACAAAACATATGTCTGGTATGTAGATGATATCTTCATTGCAACACAATCCTATGATGAAATTAACAAACTAAAACCCTTGAAAAGAATTCTGTACTAAAGTTCACAACCAAACTCAACATTAATAAAAAAAATTCCCTTCCTAGATGTCCTCATCGATTCCAGCGACAACAACAACAAATTTATTACATCCCTATATAAAAAAACAACCAGTCACAACTCCACTTTATTTAACTATCATAGTGAATGCCCTCCAAAATATAAAATAGCCCTTATAAAAAAACTTACTCCATAGAGCTTATCACATATCCTCCTCCAAGAACATAAAACAAACCTTAGGCAATAATAACTTCCCCAATAAAATAATTGATCAACAAATAAAACAATATCTCCATAACATCCACAAAAATAACAATACTAACAGAATAAACCAATACTACAAGATTCAAATGCATAAAAACTATAAAGTAGACAAGCAAGTTGACATTACCCAGCGAAGAGGCTACTACCATATATGAGAAGTTCCAAAACATAGATAGACATATCTAGTTTAAGATAGAACATCCAGATAACACTGGGTCCCTATCACTCCTAGATTTTAAAATGCAAATATCACCAACTGGTAAAATTTACACTAGTTTCTATAGAAAACCCACCACTAAAAACCTCTTTGTGGATTTCAAATCAGCACTTCCACTCAGTGTCAAAGCAAATTACACTAGAAATGAAATTAAACGAATTCACAATAGATTCAGCAAAGAGAAAGACAAAATTACATACACTGCACACTTTATAATCACCTTCAGAAACAATGATTATTCAATATCAATCACACAACATTTGAATAATAAGAATTCATAGGAACTACATAGACCCTCTAACACCTGTTTCCAGAAACTACCACATTTCAGTGAAAATATCACCAAAGAAATATGCAGAGCTATTTACAAGGAGGGGCTAGATATACAACTGGCTCACTCTGGACCCACACTACGCCAATACCTAACAAAGAAAAATAACAATACTATCACAACATGCACACTCGTCAACTGCCCAACAAGAGATTCAAATATATGCCTAAAAACTTACACTATCTTAAATTTGTTTAAAATGCCATAATTTTTATATAGGAAGTACAATCAGATCCTTCTACATCAGAATAAAAGAACACCTCATTCCATAAACATTTGATTAAAGGCAAAAATAATGATAATAATTTTTCCATTAAAATAGAAGCAGTAGTACGTAATGTTGGTAATCTCAGAATTAAGGAGGCTTTATTAATAGCTAAGTTACACCCTCAGATTAACAGTAGGTTAGAATTAAATATCATTAATTAACATCACATTTTAAATACATATTTTAGTTTTATAATAAAATAAAAACAAAATAAGAAAAATAATTAAATTGATTAGGACAATTGAAGTCACATCTATTCCGCATGGCATTTAAACACCCCACATAGCATCATGGTTATAACACCCAACATGGCATTCTAACACCCCACGTGATACCAATGTTTACAACATAAAAAAAATTTGAACATTCACCATCATGTTCATTCATAAAAAAAGTCTCTGACGATGAAGGTTTACTATGAAATTAATTAGACTCGAATAATTATTATTTCGCATTGCAATAGCCCTCTAAATTAATTCAATACAATAAGAAATATAATTTTTCTTTTCCAAATTTTCACATTCCTGAATGTTTCTTACTTGTTCTTTTCGAGTAGGATATGCAAAGTTGACATTATTAAAAGACACTTCTCCTTGAAGAACATCAACTGCCAGTTTGTCTCCTCCCCTCAGTGAAATGCTGGGATTGGTATTAATGAACTGCAAAGGGAATAACAGATAAATAATCCATAAATGTGGATGTGTTAATCCATAGAACCATATAAACATTTCAAATCTCTTTTCTAATTATCATTAAACATTTTTAAAATCATCACAGCAAGAAATCTTTGTTTAGGAAACCAATATAATTGCATTGAGTATTTTGAATATTGTACACTTACTATCTGGGTGAGTCAAAAGTTTTGCAATATTTTGGTAACGTGAGGTGCAATTCAGTAGCTCTAGATGCTTTTGCTAAGGTCATAAAGGTGACAAATGACACTAGACTGTTAGATACCAAGCTCCCCTGATACTTGTTGAGGGTTACTGAAATTTGCCTCTATAGCTTGGAATACAGCTTCAAAATCTATGGTTTTAGGCCAACCTGACTTTGCTTGATCATCAAAGTTCTTGCAACCTGAGAAAAATGTCTTCAATCATCTGGTTACTGTATCATCATCAACTACACCTTCATCTTTTGGACAAAAAATTTTTCATAGCTTCCATGACTTTATGACTCAGTTTGAAATTTTAAAGCATATGTTCCCAAATTAGACTACATTGCACATTCACATCTGTGCAACTTTCAAATCACACATGGAGTGAAATAACACAATGTGTCAGCACATGCTGGTACCTTTCACTTTTTGAATGACTTTGGTCACATGATATATGTACTGCAAACTAGCATGATACTATCAAAATATTGCAAAATTTTTAACTCACTCTAATCATTGCATTTCAATCTCACCTTAGGCTTTACCTAAAGAAATTATAAATTTCATTTTATTACTTTATTAACACTTTTTATTCTAAGTTTGTATTTCCCCAACCCTACCATCATGAACAGGATGTAACACAAGGTCAACTTTTAAGCAGAGTACAGCTGGTTTGAATTCAGTTTACCATCTCCTAAACTCTTTACATAACTAAGACTAAAGAGCCCTGTCTACCCAATTAACCTTACTTAACATAAAATGTAGACCAAAATATTTTTGTTGTTTCCTAAATGCACCCCCAACCAAAAAAACGTTTAGGAAGTATGCATTTACTCAACTTTTTCACCAGGATTTGAATGCAACGCAAAGTCAATTCTTAAGCAGAGTACAGCTGGTTTGAATTCAGTTTTCTTTCTCCTAGACTGGTTGCATTACCAAGGCTAAAGAACCCAGTCTGCCTCATCATTTACTTATTTCTTTCCCAAAGACATTAGTGCAAAGTAAATACAAACAAACTCTTGCAGGGTTTGAACTCTGATCACCAATTTCATTACCTACAATAATAACCAATACCCTAAGTATCAGAACACACAAATTAAACATTTTTGGTGATGTGCAGTTTCCAAATTTTAAATTTAAGTCTCAACATCATGATAACTCATTTTAATGGTATGTCAACATATCTCGGGTTATTTTATGCCTACTGGTTAGGGAACTGGATTCATTGTATGTTCATATTTACATTTTTTGAGTAATTTTCACAAGGTCTTATTGAACATAAATAATTCTTAAACACATTGATTTCACCCATACATAGAACCCTAACAGCTACTACCAATCCTGGTCAGAGAGTATTTGGGAGTAATGGCAATGAAGGGGTACTCTAAACTCGCCAAGTCTCCAGAACTGAAATCTCACCATCAGATGCAGTTTAGTATCACTCCCAGGACACCAGTTTTTTTTGGCCAGTGTGGGATCTTATCTTTTTTGCAGGAGATACAGTCATTGTATTCTAAAACCCCACCAACATGACAGATGACTGTGTAAAGTTGAAAGAGAAGAGAAAAATAATGATAATAATCAAGAATGACACCAATTTTTCCCACTCTAGTGTAGAGGGTGGCAAAACACTCAGCAAGAATTTTTTTAAATTATCAAAGTATTATATATATGTTACAAATTGCTCGAGAGGATAACTGTAATAAATTTAACACACGACTCCAATCAGATTGTTAGCTGCTGGGAGAGTGAGGGTCCTACTACCTTTTATTGACAAATAAAATTAGTAGGACTGCAACTTTCAGTTCCCAAAAACTCCATATTACAACAATACATGCATTCAAAAATACATTGAAATATAATATATAAAAATATATATGTTTGAGAAAAATATGAATGTATGCAAAATTTTAATTTAATTATTTTTTTCACATATCATGGAATATATATTTTTCTTCATTTCTCACTTTTTTTAGTGGAAAGCAACAAAATAAAAAAAAAAAGTAAAAACATTTATAACAAGAATAAACAAATGTTTTTGTCACATTTTACCAATTAAAGCAAATTAAGTAAAGATATTACCTCAAAAACTCTGGCTCCTGCACTCATTCCTCTCACAGCCTGGCCAAATAACAGCGACATATGTGCTAATGATCTGATATTAGAAAAACAAAAACCAACTATAGTTTTTCAATAGCAAGTGACTCTGAGCTAAGATATACGTATGAGAAGAAATAATTCTCTCTTAATGGTCTTTTACCAGTGAATATGATTGATATTTTGGCATGTCAACCTGCCTAGAGGTTATTTAATCACAAGAGGTTAGGGAATTGTATTCATTGTACATTTATCTTTACATTTTTTGCATAGTTGTTTCTTTAAAGTTTTTGCATACAGTTATATCAAGTATTCCCATCCAATACAAATAACTTGTACATAGATATAGGGTCTCAAGTAGTCCTATCTAATACAAACAATTATATGGTTTCAAAAAATTATTTCTCTTTAATAATAGTCATTCGTTTGAAGACAATTATTTGGTTTCAATTAACTTATAATAATCCTAAGTAAACAACTATAACTTTAAGTAATAATCCTTAATACAAATAATTTACAGTTATATGACATCAAGTATTCCAACTGAATACAAATAGTTTTTAAACAGATCTATTTGACCCATAGATGGAACCTTAACGGGTACTAATATCATTGTAAAAGGTAGGAACCCCCTTATCATTCCAGCTATGTGTTAAATAGTACCAGTTTTGTGCTTCTACAAGGATGGCTTTGGTATTGAATAACCCATAAAGGTTGATATGCCATCAGATGAAGAAACCAAACCAACATTACGGATGGACCAGATAGAAATGGCAATAAAAGGGTACTCAACAATTCCCAGATCTCTAGAACTGAAACCTCAACATAGATGCAGTTTAGTCTCCAACCAGAACACTCTTTGAGGGTGAGGTTCTTCCTCCACTAGAAGGAATCCATATTCTAAGCCCCACCAACAGACATGCAGAGAAATCTTAGGGACTGAAGAAGTTTCTTCCAAGTTACTTATGAGACATTTCTCCCTAAGTTACTTTCTAATTTTATATCATTCTACACAGAGAAAGTATAATAAAGATTATTTGTGACACTATAAGCTCTTCTGTGCTTAGGGCCACATATTTATGACAATGATATTTTATCATTCTATAAACCTAATATCTGTTTGGTATCATATTCTCTTCTCATATATAAATACTAACATCCATTATCAAGAATCAAATATCAATTGAGTCCTGTTAAAGACAAACACAATGAAAGAAATAAAAAAACAAACCGTTCAATTGTTTGTGTAGCAACCAGGAAGGACATCAGGTCACCAGGAGTGAGTTGATTACAAGACATCATGTAACCTCCAGCAAACAATACCCCAAGTATCACACCTAGAAAAAAAATCATATTAATCATAAAACCATAACATGGTTTTTATTTTTGTTTAAATCATACATACATGTAGTAGTACTGATTTAAGTCTTGCTGACTAACTGACCTCTTCCTCATGTATTTGTTTTTTAAAAAGAAGATGGCTGCCAGTTTTGGTTGAAACTGTAGAAGCCAAAGGTCAGGTTATGTTACTTGATTTAATGGCATATTATCCGTTGATTATTCAATGCCAAATCCTGTTTTATATATATATATATATATATATATATATATATATATACACACACACACACACGTGATTTGTAAGTGAATAGTTTGTAACTTTATTTTTAAATGAGTTAGAGCTCATTTTTTAGCACACAATTAAATAGTTTTGAGTATTGCTATCAAACATTAATAATTCTATTTAATATTAATCATTTATTTGCATACAATTAAATGCATAGAGTTGAATGGTTCTAAGTATTGCTATTTAACACTAATAATTCTATTTAATAATAATAATCCTTAGTAAAAGACTGAGCAGTTCTATTTAACCCAAAGATGGGACTCTAACAGGTACTACCACACTGTGTCAGAGTGAGCCTGAAAGTAGAGCTAATGAAAGGGTGCTTGAGCAGATCCAAACTATAGCGATGTGGATGGGGGACAAAACTTGGGCATTAGTCAGCTCTCTTTCTCATTCTGTGTCTGGCTGTGACTTGCTCCTGACATTGCTAGTGACCCACCTCAAACTGCTAGGGAACCCCAGCTTGGCCTGACAGCTCACTTTATCTGTGTCCAATGGTCAACTGCCCATTATTTTATTTTCCTTAAACTGCTCCTCTCGACCCATTTCTTTAGCTAAATGTATGGGGTTTGATTTCAAGGTATGTTCAGCTATTGAAAAAAAAATGTTTTGCGTCTTATCTGTTATTAGTTTATTTACTGTTAAGTAAAAAAAAACAAGGTGAATACCCTCTAAGTGTTCTAATTCAATCATTTTTGCCAGGAGTTGCAATCAGTTGATTATAGATATTAGGTAAATGCACTCAGTATATATTCAGAGAATCTCACTTACCATTCAGAGCAATATTGGAGAGTCCCTGAAAAACTGCAATCCCAAAACCAAGTTTTGAAGTCATCTGTCGAGACTTGTCCACCTCACTTTCATATAATCTGAGAACAAAAAAAAGAGAGAAAGAGAGAATAAAACAACCATTATAAAATTAGTTAGTTAAACTTTGATGGCAAGAACAGTCAAATTTTGTCAGTTTCTTTGTCTTCTATAAAGTTTATCTTAGAACTTTTTTGATTAGACCATAACTTACTGTATGTTGATCCTCAAACATACAACAGGCTTCTATGACATTTAGGTTGGTGCATACAGTCAGTACATCAGTTGTTGAAAATGGTGTGTTGGTTGGTTGGGTTTAATGGCATATCAACCTTTGTAGGTTATTTAATGCCAAATCCATTTTTATACCAATAATCAGTTCTATTTCAAACATTTCAGTTTAGCATGTGTACAGTTTCATTATCAAGAACATTTCTACTTCAAGCTATATAGTTTAGTCAAACAGTTCTAATTGAAACAATTCAGTTTAGCGTAAGTACAGTTTCAATATCAAAAACAGTTCTATATCAAACAATTCAGTTTAGAATGAGTACACAGTTTAAATATCAAAAAAGTTCTATTTCAAGTAATTTAGTTTAGCATAAGTACACAGATTAGTTCTATTTAACCCACAGAGTGGACCTGGGAGTGATGGCAATGAAGGGGTACTCCGCATTACTGGAACCTCACCATCAGATTGTTTAGTGTCATATCCAGGACACTCATTGAGGAAGTCTAACCCCTCTACAGAGATGCGGTCAGTGTCTTCTACAGCCCCAGCCGACTTGGCCAGGAAATATTTGTGACAGTCTACTGGAGTTACAGTAATTTGCGTATACCAATTGTTAAGAGTACTCTTCCACTGGTTGACCATTCTGAAGTAATGGTTTGGATTTTAGCCCTGCCATTCTGTATTGAACAGCCCCAGCCAGATGGGCGATACACAGAGTTAAATGTAAAAACAGTTTTATTTCAGATAATTCAGTTTAGCATAAGTACATAGTTTAAATGTCAAAACAGTTCTATTTTAAACAATTCTGTTTAGCATAATTACGCAGTTTAAATGCAAAAACAGTAAATTGTTGAAACCACGGTTTAGTTCTATTTGACCAATAGATAGGACCCTTATCAGGTACTACCACTCCAGGCCAGAGTGGACCTGGGAGTAATGGCAATGAAGGGGTACTCCACATTCCTCAAAGCTCCAGCAATACAGGAACCTCACCATCAGATTGTTTAGAGCCATATCCAGGACACTCAATGGGAGGAGGGTCTTTACTCTCTGCAGAAAAGCAGTCAGTGTATTCTACAGCCCCAGCTGATAGTTTTATCATTTTATTTAATCCCTGTACTGATTTGTTAAATATATTCACTAAACACAAGTTGGAAATCTTTGTGGTAGTCTGCAAGAGTTATGGTAAGTGGTATATATCGATTATTAGAAGTATTGTTCCACTGGTCTATTACTCTGGGATAAAGATTTAGATTTTAACTCTGTTGTATAAGCCAACCCTAATTTTGTAGAGACTTTTTCAGGCTTAAAAAGTTGACTGGTATGCTGCGATTTATCGTAAGCAGATTTATTTTCAACTGAAAATTTAAGGTAAAATTATTTGAACAGTATTAGCAGATAATGAACCTATTGTTTTTTATTACTTGCTATATTTCTTATTCTTTAAATTCAGCATTTTTACTGTTATCAGAAGATATGTTTCTTACTATGTCATCATGTGGTTAAAAGTGTAATGGAAAACAAATAAAAATATACATCATTATATCAAGAAGATTTATTGCTTCAGTGTAAAAATATAAAGAGAAAAAAATGTAGAAATAGGAATAATTTAAGTAGTAATTGATATCCCTCCCCACAATCAAAAGAGTTTTTTTTTCTTTGCTCACAGTTTTATCACATGAAAATCAAAATCAATGTGTAATCAATATACTCACTCAACTTCTTTGTTTTCCATTGAGAAAGCCCTGACTGTTCTAATGTTTCCAATTGCTTCATCGGCAACAGCTGTGGATTTAGACAACTGAAAGGAAATAAAGAAAGTTTTCTTGAAAACCTAAAGAGATTTTTGTACTTAAATATCTTACTATAATTCACAAAATGTCTTTTTTGCCCTTCTGTCTGTTATCAAATACCATATATGCTCATGTAATGATTAACTTTTATGATTAATTTTTCACCTCAAAAACAAGGGGTCATTCATGACATGAAATATGTTTTTGAAACATAGAAGCTTACTTAGTTTCTAGGCCATAACTTTGATCATAAAGTGTCCCCACATAGCTTACACCTTTTAAAAAAAGGCTATTAGTTAAGATGATAATGTTTTGAGTTAACATTGTTAACTGTTTATGATTGCTGTGCAAATGATTTGTACAAATATAAATAGGAAACAAAGTTCCATAAAAGCTTTATAATCAGCTGAGCTTTGTTAAAACTTTCAAGACTATGTCATGTAATTTTGTTTATAAAAAAAATGTAAATAATGCCTCCCAAACTTAATCAATTACATACATAATTATCATATTATCAATGCTGTTGCATATTAGTATTGGGGGTTTAGTATGTTTGGAATCCAAATAAACACAGTAAGCTACATCAAGGTCTACACTACATTGTTTATTTACACTATTGCATTGATTTTGACTGTATTACAATGGAGGTGCCCGTGATGTAATGGTTATCGTCGCAGGAAATGGACACGGCGACACGAGTTCAAATCCTGGATAAGACTGCATTTCACATAATACTAATACCCTTGGGAAAGGTATGAATCCAATTATTCTCCCTCCAGCTATGGGTAAATAGCAGGGAAGACTAGGTTCTTAAGCCTTGGTGAGACAACTAGTCTAAGAGAAGGAAAACTCTGAATTCAAACCTGTTAAACTCTGCTTAAAAAATTGACCTTGTGTCATATCCTGCCTGAGCGGAGGGGTTGGTAAATATTACAGTAGTTTTGAAAGTATAAATAAGTGTTTGGATAAGTCATTGGATGTTGAAGAAATATTTGTGTAGCCAAAAGTTAGGGGTCATGAAGTCATTCATTACTCTAGTATAAATGGCATCTTAAAGACATTCAGACCTATGATCACCAAAAATTTTCTGAGTATGCTAATGAGACTCTGGAGCATGATTTTAGCATATTAGTTTTTTAAGGAAAAGGGTTTGATTTACAATGTAGGTATAATGCTAAACTGGACTCTTAATTTGTGCCCATCAGGTTACAAAAACCAAATCTTTACCTTTTTGTTTAACCATAGAAAGTTCACATATAACTGAAAATTTTTGTTAAAACCTTTTCTTCAGTCACAGGAAAACCTGAGACTTTAGAAAAACATTTATATTTGTGGTATAGGCAATAGCCATTAGTATTGGTTTGGTTTGATTTGGTTGAGTTTTATGGCATATCAACCATTGTAGGTTATTTAAAGTCAAATCCTCTTTATACATGTATATTGAATATACATGATTTGTAAACACATTTTGTAGAAAACATTTTAAATGAGCCTGGGCACATTCTTTTGCACATAGTTAAATAGTTTTAAGTATTGCTAGGTAACAGTCACAATTTAACATGAGTCATTTGTTTGCATACAACTTGTTCTATTTGACCTACAGATAGGACCCTATCAAGTGCTACCACTCCAGGCCAAAGTGGACATGGGAGCAATGCCAATGAAGGGGTACTTCACATTATCCAAATCTCCAAGGCTGGAGCTTCACCATCAGATGGTTTAATGTCATATTACCAGAACACTTGTTGAGAGGGGGGTTCTTACCCTTCTGCAGAGATACAGTCATTTTACAGCCCCACCCGACTGGGCTTAGCTATTAGGAGGTCAATAAAAATTAAACTCTTGATAGCATTTATTAATTCATATTTTTGCAACTTAAAATATCACCTATAAGGCAGGTTTTCAGCAAATATCATGAACTCATCAAATACTCAAGAACTCAAAAGAGCCATTATGCCCAGGGGAAGAGGCATAGTTGGCCAAAAATAAGATGAGGGGAGAGGGTGATCCCCACCCTCCAGTTATAATGCTAAACTGCAATACAGCAGACAGGCTGCTATTTATCTTTTTTAAATGAATATGCATTTACTAGAAAATGTAGAAGGACAAATTTTCCCCAATTCCATTTTAACTTTTGGTAACTTGCCTTTATTTTTCCATTTTCATTTTTGATGAATTCAGTTTTACTTATTTTATTTATTTCATGGGTAAATTACAAAAAATTTCTATTGCATATATCATTAAAACAGAAAACAAAAGCAAAAATCAAAGTTTTATCACATTTAAAGAAATAACAGATAAAATTTCAGTTTATTTAACAATCTTTTCTTAAATATTTTCCATGATTTTCTATTTGTCTGTTTTAGTTTTACGGCATATCAACCATTGTAGATCATTTAATGCCAAATCTGGTTTATACATACATATTAGATAAATGTGATTTATAAACATAAGTCAACAAAGTTAAATGGTTCCAAGTATTTCCATGTATCACTAA